>CAIGRT010206499.1:0-10542 GCA_903798405.1 Fraxinus platypoda | reverse complement strand
ACATGGACGTGACAACAACTAGAGAAAAGAGGATGCTACAGCTGGATGAATTAGATAAATGCCAGATAGATACTTTTGAGAATGCAAAGCTTGATAAGGAAGTGACAAAGAGACTGCATGATGAATACATCTAGAGGCATGAGTTCACTCCATGTCAAAAAGTACTGTTGTTTAATTCTAGGTTGAGGGCGTGTTCGGTAGAGATTAAAATCGGATTAAAATTGAAAAACTAGCCGTTATTGTTGACTTTTATTAGACGAGTGAGACTCAATAACGGCCATATTTTCAATTTTAATTGGATTTTAATCGGAAACAAACAAGCTCTGAAACTCTTCCCTGGGAAACTGCTCCAGATGGTTTGGATCGTTCACAGTTATTCAAGTCTTTCCACATGGAGCAGTTAAGGTGACTCATGAGACAAAATGCAATTTCAAGGTAAATTGACAGCGTTTGAAAGTATATTGGGGTGGCGATTTTGATAAAAAGAAGTCATTCACCCAACTCCATAACCCAAAATGATCAAGCTGCCAAGTCTAGCTAAAGACTATAAATTTAGCGTTTATTGGGAAGCAACCCAATTTTTTAATCCTTTTATTTATTTTGTTTTCCATAATGCATTGCATGCAGTGTTATTCTTGATTAATATGTTGCAATAGTTAGAGGCACGTTTCAATTCAGTTTGGGGGTCATCTTCATCATTGACATTTAGTCTAGTTTAAGGAAAAAATTAATTGAGTCAAAATGAGTTTTCTTTTTATTTTTGATCGTTTTCTTCCCCTCTTGATAGGTATCATGGATATTGACATCGGAAGGAACTTAGCAAAGTACAAGTTGTGATAAATTGACAAATAGCTTTTCATACATTCAACAGAAAAATTCAGGGAGTACCTTCTTTCTTTTCTTTTCCATCCTCTTATATTCTTACTTATACTTTATAACATTGAGGACAATGTCGATTTTAAGTTTGGGAATGGAAAAAACTTTGAGTTTTTACTTTTTGTGTGTTTTTGGGTGTCTGCGTGTTTATTTTTCGTTATTGCTTTAATATATAGAGTGTGTTTGATGCACATTTTTAGAAGAAAATGCATTTTTTGATGTGATGTGATGTGATGTGATGGGAAACATGTGGTTGAAAAAGAAGAAAAAGTTATTGATGTGATGAAAAATAGTATTTTATTGAAGAATGTGTGGTTGAAAATGAGTAGAAGAATGAGAATGAAGATGAAAACGTGGCCCAAACAGGGGCATAATAGAAAAATAAAAAAAATCAAAATTTTCGTGGAAAAAAATTATTAAAAAAATATTTTCTTTTATTAGGATGTGTACTTGTGTGGGTTAGATAGTCTAACCGACAATGATGATTATATTTGAGATTTGGTGTTGATTTATGAACGGTGAAAATGTTGTATGCTAGATTGATTGATGCTCAACCCTACAAAACTTGATATTATACGCGCACTAGAATTGAGTTTTTCATCATGATGCAATAAGTTGATTCTTATGTTGTATAAGTTAATAGATTGAACATAGATGCTATTCCCAAAACTATCCCATATTAATGATCTTTAGATCAAAGTTAGTATAGTTTGAGTGTGCTTTTACTATTGTAAGAAGGTACAGATGTGAATGATTTCTTGTTGAAAACTTATGTGTGGATTGTCTTAGATTAATAGGATAAAATTAGGCAAAAGTCATAAGTTAAAGGTCGGTTTGATTAAATATGTGTTTAATGAGGGGTATTGCACTAATCAGGGTAGAAAAATATATAAAAGACATCTCTTCGTAGTTTTTATTACTCGAGTTATTAAGTCTGCTAAGGTATTTACAACTTGGTGCCCTAAAATCATCTGATTTGGGAGTCATCAGCTAAAAGCTTGTTATATGGGTCATATAGAAAGCATAAGGGAGAGAGAGTGCAAAAAAAAAAAAAGAGGAAATTTTGAAAAAAGCTGGTACATGAAATAGAATACGTACCAAACGCCCTAGTTAAGCCCCAAACACTTATTTGAGAAGACTTAACTTTTGATGATGGATTATTAGCCTATTTTAGTTCTAAATATCGAAGCAATCAAATAATTGGAGAATCATTGTTTATTGATGTGTTGACTTACAATTAGTAGAGTCCACCCGAATTAAAGAGGGAGATGATAGTAATGAAAATTCAACCTTAGATTGTACACTGGAAAAATAGTAAAAAGAATAAGTTTGGTGGTGTGTGAATCATACGAGAGTTGAAAAGATATATTTGACCACAGAGGGTTGGAAATTGATACAACTTGTAAATTTATGATTGTCTACTTAGTTCTTCACACACACACGTCAGTTTTGCATTGGAAGAGTGAATATTGATTTGGTATTGACTTTGAAACAGTTTATAGATTTAATATGGTGATTTCAAATTTTGAGGTAAAAGCTAGATTATCTAAATAAATATTTTTGCAATGCTTGTGTGTTTGTTGTTATTTAAGTTATAATTTTGTTTGAGGGCAAACAAATGTTTAAGTTTGTGTGTATTTGATAAGTGTATTTTAAACACTTATTCAAGAGCCTAAAATATCAATATTTGACATTATTTTAACAAAATATATTCTAAATTATTGTATTTTATATTATATAGGTAAAACTCAATGGTTGAACGGAGAATTGGAATAAACAAAAGAAAAATCAATGAAAATGAGCAAAGTTCAAAGTTTGATGACCAAATTGAAAATATTCAATAGTTGATTCGGACAACAAGACGATACTTTGAAGATTTCTAGGATACAATTGGATGGAATTAGAATTCCAAAAGTAATGGAATATGATCAAAATTTATCAAAATCAATTTCCAATTGCATAAGTTATATTCTAGATTTTTAGTCGAAGATTGAGATCCATTTTTGTCATAGTAATCGTCCAAATTGAAAAAACGTATGCTTCTAGAAAATTCCTTTGAAGAAGCTTTCCAACGTACTTTGAATCGACTCAATTAGATATTGAAAGAGAAAGTTATGATCCAAATACCGACGACTGTGTAGAGACAAAACATCTGCGCACGAAGACAACTTTCGTTATTTGATTGAAATTTTATTGGAAACCAATTTGGACATGATTTTCAACCAATTTACTACTCCTAAAAATTCTTAATAGTAGAATGCATATTAGAGACCTCTCATATACATTTCATACTCCAATATTTATCAATTATTATCATCAAATGAGGAAAATTCATAGTTTTTGTGAGAGAATTGAAGTGGACTTGCAAGAATTCAATCAAGTAAAGATTCAAATTTGATTTTACAAGTGGAAATTTATCAATAAACCATTGAAGAGATTCAAAATTTCAAGATTTATCTTTATCTATTCAATTTATCAAAAATTCGGGTTATGTCTTTTCACTTAAATATGATTTCTTATAATTTCAATATACTAGACTAGTTTTATACATTGCTAGAATGAGATGAACACTTGTTATGATATTTTTAGTTTTTGATTAATTATTTTGACTTTAATTTGATTTGATTTGATTTGTGGATGTTTATTATCGTTTTTATCTTTCTTTTCAATTGCTTAATCACCAATTGAATTGTTAATGGATTTTATTGTTATCGAGAGAGACAATATGTTTAAGCACAATATAATAAACATTATAAGGTTTGATAGAGGATAGAGATATACCTCTAAGATTTATATGATTTCAATAGGTGTTCTAGCACTTGTTAATGTATTTATCATGTTTGCATCTTTCATCGAGTGATAGAAGTGTCACATGAGGGGAATAGATTTGATCGCTATCGAGAGATGATTCCAATTAAATTAGAAACATTGACCAATATGAATTATTACAAATTGTCACTTTAATTGTTACACTAAAAATAGAATAATAAGGTGGACTCGACATTTTAGCAATGCATCTCACATATTTGAAAAACACATTTACTTACTTTTATTAGTTTAATTGATAGTTTAGGTATTAGTATAGAAAAAATTACAAAATTTGTTTGCTATTCCATTAAAGTTGCAATTAATTTTAACTCGATCAAACACATAGTTCTCGTGGGTTCGATGCTCTATTCACTACTTTATTACTTGTTCACGATCCCTTTCACTTGCGGGTTTTCAAAGGATCACGAACAAGTTTTCTCATGAAGTGATATTTATGAATGTGTTTTGTTCTCTCATCTAGATCAGGTTCCTTTATGGTTGAAATTGTAGTATTTTTTTATCACAAAAAAGAGTTATTGGACCATCTTCTTTGTCCTTTAGATTTTCATAAAATATCTCGCAACCATATAGTTTGACATCCAGCAAAAGATGCTGTAATATATTCGGCTTCAGTTGTTGATAGAGAAATAATCGATTGTTTCTTTGAATTCCAACAAACTATTCCACTTCCAATGCTAAAAGCATAGCTTGATGTACTCTTACTATCATCAATACTTCTTGCAAGATCACTATCAGTATATCTCACAAGTTCATCTGCAACATTTTCTTTATAAAAGATGTCATAATCTATTGAACCCTTTACATATCTCAAGATTCTTTTGGCAGCTTCCCAATGTTCTGAGTAGGGCTTTACCATGAATATGCTTACAAAGCTAACAACAAACATTATGTCGGGCCTTGTAGCTATAAGGAACATTAGATTTCCCACTAAACTTTTGAACACGGTAATGTTGGCAAGTGTTCGTTCCCCTACCCTGGGTAATTTCTGTCCAAAAGGGCATGGAGTTGACATAGCCTTTGCATGTTCCATCTTAATTTTCTTCGAAATTTCTTTAGCGTAGCTTTCTTGAGTGATAAAAATTCCTCTTTCTGATTGGTTGAGATCGGTCATATCAAATTCTTTAATCATCAAAGTTCTAAATTTATTCAACATAGCTAAATTATTTTCTGTAAAGATAAGATCATCAACATAAAGACTTACAATGATAAAAATCCCATGTGGTCCATCTTTAACATATAAAGTGTGCTCACGAGAACCTTTTTGAAAACCTTTCTAAAAAAATACATTGGTTCTATACCATGCTCTTGAAGACCGCTCTTTACAAATCCAGGTGGTTGATCAACAAATATTTCTTCTTGGGTAAGTCCATTTAAAAATGTAGAATTAAATTTTTAGTTTTGTACTCTACTTTGCAATTTGCAGCTTCTCTTGTTTTCTTGTCCTTGAAATTGTTATCCGCTCTGGGTTTTAAAATATAATGAGATTGCAAAAGGTACTATTGAATATCTGTGTATTTAAACGTGTGTTCAATCATTTTTGACAAGTTGGGTAGGGAAGATTTAATATATATTTCTTATTTGAAATCATAGTAGAATGCATCTAATCTTTTTTGTTTTTTTTTTCTTTGAAGGGATTCAACTTCAAGATGTATCGAAAAAAATAAAACGGTAGATCCATTAGTGGAGTAAGCCATTCAAAAAGTAGCATAGCGAAAGAAGGTTAATGTAGGTATGAATAGGGATGGCAACAAGGCGGCCTCCCCCATCCCCCGCCCCGCGGGGTAATTCTCCCCCCCCCCCCCCCCAATGTTTAAGGCGGGGTGGGGCCTTTACCCCGTTTAAAAAAAAATTAAACGGGGCGGGTTACCCATTACTCGTATCCGCCTCGGGGCGAAGTTACCGACCCGACCCCGACCCCGACCCCGAAACTGATTCGAATACTCGATTAAGCAGGTAATCCCAGCCCCTTTCGGGGCGAGGCTTCACAAGTATTGTATTTGTCGGATTTTTTTGCCATCCATAGGTATGAACTTTACGAAAATTCTTTCACCTTCAAATGAATAATTAATTTCTCTATTTACTATATTCCTGTCAATGGGCTCAAACTTGGTTCTTTGAGAACTGATTTTAATACGTTTTCAACATTTTATGCATAAGTACAAGACATAGTAGAATCACGGTCTTTATCAATCTCAATGATTAGTTTGATTTTATTCGAAATTTTGCACAAATAATTCTAATGCCATGTTCTCATGGCAAACATTTGTTGCAATACTACGCGTTCTCCAATTGAACTGATTATTGTTGGGATTTGGTTAAGTAAAAACTATTGAAAAATTGATTTGTGTCAATTTCGGCCAAATATTCGGATAGGTTCCAATAGTCAAATTACATGAGTGAATATACTAACTTGTTCTATTTGTCAAGTAGATGATCGTAGTATATTTGAAATCTTAAAGTCAATTTCATATGAATGAGAAATTGTTGTTCAAAGTTGGAAGGAAAAATCAAAATTTCAGCACGTGTAGGCTCCGCTCGAGCGGTAGCCTAGCGCCAAGAGAGCGCCAAGCCCTCTGCTTTGGGTGCTCGATTGGCGTTCCAACGATAGGCGAGCAATTTGAATGGCTGTGACCCTTGGTGAAAGATGCTGAGTTTTGGGGCGTGTCTCTCTGCCCACAACCTCTCACGTTCTATAAATTGGACCCCTTTGTTGTTGTAAAATCATTTCATAACATATGCATTGATCATATCACATCAAATTCATTGCACTGTCTTGGTTTTCTTGCATTAGTATCATGGTTATGATAGAGAGAAAAATCTCATTTTAAGTTCGTTGGTCTTCGTTATTTGTTTTGCTCCTATTACAAGATGCGGTCGTTGTATCTTGGGAGATGAATGGCAAAAACCATTAGCACCCATGCGAGGCATAATCATCTTAAGGATAAAGAGTTCAACTCTTGATTTGACCACACTCATATCGATTGCTTTCCTTTTTATGGTTTTAAGTTCTCATAACTTTCGTTTTGATTCCATGTTATGTTTGATTTGATTCTTTCGGTAAGATGAAATTAATTCTCTACCTTTCATATCCAATTTCGACTTAACTTTATTGAATATAATAATATGCACATTATTATTTTTACCAACAATCTTAAGACGATTATTGTTGTGCATATTATATTCTGATATGTATGAAATTGATTAAATCAGTTTTGTTTTAACGATATTACTAAATGCATAGTAGCCGACTATCATGTTTTAAAGCATGTCATCTATGTTGTATTTGAATGACATTAAATTCTCCTTTGAATTTTTGTCTGGTGCATATAGTGTGAATGGATAAACTGCAATGTGTTTCAATTTCGAAAGAGATGCAATAGAAAGCAATCAAAAACTTCAGATAAGTTATATTATACTCATCTATATGGATTTATGTAATTTGTTTCATTCAATTCAAGGATTGATGAATCGTGTTACTATGAGAATGAACTATATATTGCATGTGTGTGGTGGCTATACTACATGTGCCGTTTATTCTTCTTTGATTGTAATTGCCAATGGGTGCATCCATTCATTTTAAATAAGTTGGTTATCTTTTATGATATGTATGCCCACTTATCGTGTTGAATATTATAATAACTTTGGTTGATGTAAGTGTTATCATATTTGATGATAATAGCCTCAATTAATTTGATAAAAATTAAGCGAGATGGTTTGTGCAAAGTGAAGATAATATTGTATTATCACATTATTAACATTGTACAATAGTATGTTTATGCACTATGCCAAAATATGATGGATGCATTGGTTCATTCACATCCTTTGGAGATATATTAACTGCCATATGAGACTTGGATTCCAAAGAGTTAAGTTATTTGGTATTACATTACAAATAAAGTGAAGAGATGCCTTTATTGTTTGAAATGAGATGATACATTTTGTCAGTATCACGTGAAATGTCACAAGATTGATAAAGTGCATACATTAAAATAAGCTGCAATTCTTGTGCATCAAGATGCTTAGCCTTCTTCAAATTTGTACTATATGACACTAAAATGTGTATATAGTTATGAGCACATTTATGGGCTTTTATATCTAATTGACTCAACATATTAAATTGATATATGTTGTTGCACGCTTTGAAAGCATTGTTGGTTTGCGAACCTTAAATTATATTTTGATTTTGGTCAAGTTTGTACGATCCAGTTGTGTTATTTGTGAGTTGACAACCACAAATTTGAAAGTGTTTAGACTTTCACGAAGCATTGTCGTTCTTAATCATTTTATATGAGGAAGTTATCTAATTGATAAATGAATTGAACAATAAAAGAGTTTATGAACTCTAAGTTCGAGTATAACCCAAAATTGTGGAGGTTATCCTTTATGCTTGCAAATTTATATGAAAATATTCCTAATTGAGGAATTGTGGGTAACTTATTACTTTTCTTATACCTTATAAGTCATAGAAAAACATTATATAAAGAAGGAAAGGTAGAAAGCCTTTATACTAATTATAAGGATAACTCAGAAATGTGAAGCTGCCTAAAGGTGGATCTTATTGGAAAATTGATTATTGCAATTGTGCAATAATGTTATTAGAATATTTAGGAATATTCATATATAGTAGTGCATTGTACTTGATAATGGTTCAATGATGTAAGTTGAACACATATTATCAAATGTTTGCTAGGGTCAATGCAATTGCGGATTGAATAAGGCATAACTTTAGATAAAGCTTGATACAAGCATATGGCTAGATGCCTTTATGGGAGGATTCCATAGTTAGTGACTATTTGTATCTACTATTGTGATTGCTAGCTATATTTAGGGCATGTTTGGGTCGAATTAAAATCTGATTTTAATTTAAGTCAAAGTCAATATCAATCACATCTTTCATGGGTCACACATCTTTTCAACCACACATTTCAAAAACTTCTATCACAATCCACTAAAAATATAATTTTAATCTCCACCAAACACCCTTTTAATATGATACAAAATATGTCAAAATTGTATGTCTTGACATAGACATTAATGCAGTTGATCTATAATGGTATAAACTCAAGAATACATTAAGGAAAGGTTAACCAAAAGATCAAATAAACTGCATATCGAATGTAATGTGCTTAAATGCCTACTTCATAAGAGCCTTATGATGGTAACACAACCTTGTTGACTAGAGACCCCAAGATCTTGATTTAATGAGACAACTAAATTACGAAGATTTAATAAGCACTTGAGAGTTAACTCCTACATATTTCTATGATAAGAAAAGTGCTACAATTTTAAAAGGTTAAGTTACACACTTTTAGTGATTCCTATATTTTTATAGAGTTAAGAGAAGTATGACTGATACTGTATGAGATCATCTATGTAAGTGTAAAGTGATATCGTTTCTATGAGAATTGTTTGAAATTAAAATTCTCTAAAACACTTATGAAAATTAAGAGTGGTTCATGACCAAAATGAACACAATCATGAGAACCAAAAGGTTTTAGGGAAGATATTATGTAAGTATTGTTATTTTGGTTTACTATAACTGCCGAATGGTTCAAGACATCGCATTCACCAATTAGCTAAGTAAATTCGATAGTATTTCACTGAGAAATGTTCAAGGCCAGAAGCTACCTCTCCTTATGCGATGTCTTTTCGCTTGTCTCTCTACTAGTGTCTGAATTATCATTTGCCTTTTTGGAATTTCCATTCATGGGATTGTAAGAATTTGGTTAAGTAAAAACCATTGAAAAGTTGATTTTGCATCAATTTTGGCCAATTATTCGGATAGGTTCCAATAGCCAAATCACGTAAGTGAATAGTCTAATTTGTTTTACTCATCGAGTAAATAATCTTAGTATATTTGGAATCTTAAAACCAATTCTGGATGAATGAGAAATTATTGTCCGAAGTTGGAAGGAAAAATAAGAATTTCAGCATATGTAGGCACTGCAAGAGCGGCAGCCTAGAACGCTAGCGCTAGTCCCTCTGCTTTGGGTGCTAGAGCGGTGTTCCAACGGTAGGTGAGTGGCCTGAAGGGCTATGAGCCTTGATGAAAGATGTTAAGTTTTAGGGCGTGTCTCTCCGGCCACAACCTCTCACCTTCTATAAATAAATTGGACCCATTGGTTGCTGTAAAATCATTTCATAACATATGCATTGATCATATCACATCAAATTCATTGCATTGTCTTGATTTTCTTACATTAGTATCATGGTTATGGTAGAGAGAAAAATCTTGTTTCTAGTTCCTTGGTCTTTGTTATTTGGAGCGTTCTTATTACGAGATACGGTTGTTGTATTTTGGGAAACAAATGCCGAAAATCATTAGCACCCGTGCGGGACATAATCGTCTTAAGGACAAAAAGTTCAATTCTTGCCTCGATCAAGTTGATATCGGTTGCTTTCCTTTTTTGGTTTTAAGTTCTTATAACTTTCGTTTGGATTCTAGGTTATGTTTGATTTGATTCTTCTGGCAAGAAGAAATTAATCCTTTACCTTTCATATCCAATTTCGGTAAGTCGAAAATCTGTTTAATTTTATATTGAATAAAAGGTACGTTATTGAATATAATAATAGGCATGTTATTATTTTTACCAACAATTACAACTCAAGTGTCGCTAGTTTGTTCTCGATGTCGAGCATTGACTTTGGTTTATGCGATATTTATTGTATTTGAGAAGGAGTTATCAATTATATAACCTTGATGCTTTAGTGAGACCATTAGAGCAAATTGTCCCTCATCCGCAACAAAGAAACATTAGTTCTGTTAATATCATATGTGTTTCTACCTAGCGGTGGCAAAAAAGCTTGGGGGCTCGGACGGCTCGGCTTGGAAAAAGC
>CAIGRT010206484.1:3805-21734 GCA_903798405.1 Fraxinus platypoda | reverse complement strand
ACTCCTTCACCCGAGGGTACTTAAACCGATTCGGTAGGGGGTATGATAACACTTCAGGGGTAAAAGGTGTGTTAGGGGTGAATCCTGTTGCTGCCTGAGACTTCTGATTCCGACCGCGATCCCCTCCTGGATGATTCGTACAAGATCAACCGAGTCTATAGAAATTGATCTTGACCCAACGAGGATGTGTTGTGCGTCTGAGACTCCGACGTCGCCGTGGCTTGGGCCCGCAGCCCGATCTTCAGCCATGAGATCACTCTGCGGAGAGGGTATTGGGGGTATGTTTCTCTGATGTAGCAGTTGAGTAAGTGTGGCTACAACTGGCGGAGTTCCACCAATGCTCCGGGAGCCACTGTTGCCAATGGGTGAGGTAGTTCTCCTAATGATATCTCCTGGGATCATGGTGGTCTCCGGCGGGGGGTTGGTTAGGAGCAGATGAGCTTGCTGGAAGTTGCCCTGAACGTGTGTTAACTATGGCTTCTGGTAACGTTTCCCACAGACGGCGCCAATGATGCTACCAAAAATCGTACCGAGTAAACTCGAACTGGATGTAAGAACTCCGCGCGATCCGATCTTCAATACCTGAAACAAAGGCGTCGAGATGTGTCATCGTCGCCCCTCCGGTGCTTAAGTCAGACAAGTGCTCAAGAGAAACTTATGCTGAATGTTATAAAAACGTACCTAAATAATAAGGCTATGTTATGTATTTATAGATGTAAGAAGGGGAATCCTGGAAGGACTTAACTTCTTGTAGTTCTAGTTATGTTAGGTGTTTGTGTTATGTTAAAAGTGCAGGATTTGAGTTAGGGTTAAATTTGTAATAAGCTAGAAGTTTGTGTTTAAGTAGGAATAGCATTCCTAGCAAACGTGTGGTAAGGTCCAAGGGGATATGTGAGTTAGGGCTAAAGACCCGACCTAATTATTGAGCCCGACCTAGAATGTGGCCCGACCTCGGAAATGGCCCAACAATAGTGGGCTAAGGTCGGGCCATGGAGGTCGAGTCCAACGAGGTCGAGGTCGAGTTCGACCTTGGATCCAGCCCAATGAGAGTGGGCTGAGGTCGGTTCCAACAAGGTCGAGTTCGGGCGTTCCTACATTTATACGCATCAGATCCCATGATATATGTCTCGAAAAAGTAAATAAAAATTAAAATGTTTGGTTAAAAATGAAATTTGATCACCTTTTTAACAAACAAAAAATTTACCAAACAAGCACTAATCAAGAATTACACACTAAGTCAATAATTCTAATCAAGAATCATCTGAATATCTAAACGTTAAACAATTTACGACTGAAGTACGAGATTCCTAATGTTACATAACCCAAAAGCAAAATGATTCAAATTACAGTGCCAAAATATACTAACATGGCGTGTTTGGAACACTGACCGGATGACGCCGAATAGGAAGGATCAAGTGTACACATAATCTTAACTTTATGAGTTCTAAATGTACACACGACGAAGCTAGGCTACGGAGATGACCCAACTAGTGTTCGACACAAATTATGGCTGTACATAAACTCTTAAAGGCGTACAGATATGGAGTTTCAATCGCTACATCTAACGAAATATGCACTCCTTTCCAACTGTTAGAATCCATATTTTTTTCCCTTATATGCTACAACACTTCTATTGGGTGCTACAATTTAGTTCAGAGTCAGCTAAAAGTCTGTGATTTTGGCATGTTGCACTGTGACCACCAATGCAGCAGCTTAGTATATGGAACTATTTGCGATTGCCTTATTTTCCAACTCGCTGCTTCCACACATTCTGCATTTCACAAAAAAATTGTATTAGAATGCAGAAATTTATGTCAAATGAAGATAACGTAATTATACATCAAATGCACAGCTGAAGTGAAGTACAAGAGGCTCATCGTCTGAAAGTTCTGGGTCCATGGAACTAGAAGCTGGAATCTTCTTCTCAGGTTTATCTGAAGCTGTTGGGTGATCAACTTTTTCAGCCTCTTGTCCATGTTCTTCCCTGGTCCCATGTGGCTGCTGCTTGTCTGAAGAAGAAACTCCTCCATTATCAGATCCATATATTCCTTCAGAATGAGTTTCTTCGTCCTTGGACTCTCCTGCATCACTTGAGCCCTTCTCGGCACTTTCCGTTAGTTTCTCATCATTGTCCGATTGGTCCACATCAGCTGAACTCTTTTCAATCCTTTCATTCTGCTCCGGCTCTGAATTGTCAGCAAACAACGATGAATCAAGGCAGGCCATTAACTCTTAGTGAATTGATATGGTAAAAAAAGTGAAAACATAACATACGACCCATTCTCAAACAATTATGCTTCATGTGGAGCAAGAAATATTGTTCACAGTTCAACTCTAAATGGGAGAAGAAACCACAAAAAAAAAAAAAAAAAAAAATTCTGTGATAGAGCGAGTAGATTGAGTAGGGAAGATTGTGACTGTGTGTATGGTTCCAGTCTTTATTAAATTTTCAGTGTTGTACAGTATTATCAGCCATATATTTCATGTATCGAATTTGGCAATTATGAAATTGAACAAAATGTGTCAAAAGTGACAATGTCGCCTATTTTGAGAAGAAAAAAACTGTGCCAGAGAAAATGAACACGGAAACTCCACATGTACTTTTACCACACACGAGGATTCCAACTTTTTTGTTCTAGAACCGTTCAATTATCATGGATGAGAATAATTTTGATCAAATAAAAAACCAAATGTCAAACAGTATGACCCTTTACCTGAGTCAATGGACATTGAGGCAGATTCAGCCAAAGCAACACCAAGACTTCCAACCCTTCCACTCATGGATTCACTCCTTAATGTACCCTTTCGTCTCTGTTTCAAATTTTCCCTTGGAGTTCTTTTCCTTTTTACTTGGGGTGATGGAGATCTGTCAGTCATTCAAGTACATAAGCTAATGAAAAACCATAAGAAAAAAATATTTCAAGTCAACAAAATTGAAACGGCTGTCTTACATTTCGGACAATTTTTTCTTTTGCTTTGAGCCTCCTGTTGACTTCCTTTTTCTCTCAGATGACCTACAGAGTTGACAAATGAGAAATTTTCCAATCAGCTTTATATCATTTTGCAACAGCAATGACAGTTACAAAAAGTCAAGCACAGAAATACAATAAATGGATATGTGTACAAAAGTATTTGTAGTTCCCTTTTGCCATAGCTATAGGGGAGACCATGCTTTGGAAACATTGAGTTTCCAATACATGTTAACATTAAATCATCAGGTAACTGGGTTGAAGAGAAGGGCAGATGTCTATTAAATAGCTTTTGAAGCAAATATTGGACGGTGAAACCTCGCTCTCAACAACGTTAAGGGCCTGTGTGAGCTCTATTTTTGATGTAGAATACATTTTGGAATAGTATCAAATGGTAAAGAAGTGAAAAAACGAGGTCGACACAATTTTAGAGCACCCTTTGGTATTTAGAGTGTGTTTGGGACACATTCTTTTGAAAGAATGTATTATTGAATAGTAGATTGATGGAGAATGTGTTGTTAAAAATGAAGGAAAAGTTTTTGGATTGCGTTTAATATTATTTTATTGAAGAATGTGTGGTTGAAAGGAGGAGAGAGAAAAATGTAGTTTGAAAAAAATGGTGATCAAACAAGGGCTAAGCTCCAAATAACATTATTGAAAATGCATCCAGAAATTTTAGGAGTTGCTAGAAGTTTTATAGATTGAAAACACTTCATTACTGGATATATCAAGTTTAGGCAAGGAAATCTGTTTAATCGCCCGTCTTCAGCAACCTATACTATGTTTCTGTGGCCTACATATATAGTTGGTATGATAACTGTTCCTGTAAGTAAATCAGGGCCACATCACACGGAGAAGAAATAAAAGGTGGATGGGATTGTCCAGCAATGGTGAGCCTGCGGAGCAAAGGTTGAATTCCAGCTAATAAAATTAATATTTACAATAAACATTGTTTACAGCACAAGGATATCAAGGCAGAAATGCGCTTGAAGGTACCAAATTCAAAAAATGAAGGGAAATTAAAGGGGCCTTTAATTTATCATAATGCCAACAATAGATGGTAGGCATAGCTACAGCTCCAGAGCAGGGCACTTCGAATTACTGCTCCTCAAACACAAGCTACTAAAATATAGAGCAATTGATTTTCTATTTCTTCAGAATGCTACCACCTATATGGGAGCTGGTTAACTTTACTTTTTCCATTTTAAATGACAACATGCACATCCAAGCCAGTGCTTCAAATGTATTATATCTCACTACAAAATTTCTATATTTTTATAATGTTTTGGCCTGTGATTCCCCTGTTTTCTCCTTTTTCCCAAAATCTAGTGAAGACTACACCATGTCTAGCTAAAAATATGTTAGTACTGGCAAATATATAGACTTAATAAACACAGTCGGTAGCAAACATGCATGCCGGATGACAAAACTCGATATGCTGTTACAGAATGCTGCTTTAAATAACAGTACACGTGTTTGTAGGCCAGCAAAAGAATTAAGTTCTCTCACTTGCTTAAGGGTGCAATATTTTCAAAAATTTCACCAGTTTGCTCAAGGGCACAATTTTACTCTGCAGTTAGAAGGACAGCAGCGCTTACCCTATTTCAGGACTGAGACCCTTTGACGAAACTGACCGCTGCAAATGGTGTTCAAAACCTTGTTAGATCTCATGCCATAATCTCAGCTTGACCAAAAACATAAAGCAAACACATTTCTGATATGGAAAACAAGATAACGGGACTTAATAGTTGTACCTTCTCAGTTTTTTGGCCATTGTCAACAAGTTCCCACCGCTCCTTATCTAATCGAAGAACTTCCACATCTCCATCATCATATAATATCTTCAAAACATTAATTAAACAAATAACTCTACAGTCAATACGGAGCTTAATTATAAGAATATGGGTTAACAATTCAGTAACGATTACATAGAACGTAAGCAATTTGTAGCTTACCACATGCTTCATTTTCTGGGTGTCAAAAGACTTCACGACACCTTCATAGAAGCTGTAGTTGGGCAGTTAAAACTTCAATTATATATCTTTCCACAAAATCAAGAAGCAAGGAGGGAAAGTACAATATTATATATTTATCTATAGTTACAGAAATCTTATTAGTAATCAAAGAAAATGGTTTTCTATTAATGTAAAAATCCAGAACATCAGCCTTTAAGGAGGTGATCTTATAACATACAAGTTAATTTCCATGATCACTAAGGACATGGTCTAGTTAAGGTTCACTGAAGCATGACGACTGCAGTTGCAATATATGCACCATTATGGTCCCCATCAACTGACCAAGAAAAGGAACAAAAAGAATACGAGAAGGGAAAAGACGAATTTTTATTTTTATTTATCCATTCACTGGAGAGAAGGGAATATTTGATGGGCCTGATAGTAAAACCATTCCGAGATCCAAAATTTCATAGAAAGATTTGAAGGAATGACTTTAGTGGACAATTACAGAAGTGCAATATCAGAAGAGTGATATTATACACGCAAAAAACATTAACTTTCATCTTTTTTCTATTCGTAGCAATACTAACATCAAGAAAATAGTTCTCCGACTAAATCAAGAAGCACTTACTTCTTATCCATTGGCCACCAAACTTTTATTCTGCAACCAATCAAGTCAGCCGTAGAACTTTCATTGTCCTTCACAGAGCACTAAAGAAGAAACAAAATAGCAGCAGCATTGAGTGACAGTTATGAAATATGTCGTGGAAGCAAAAAATGGAGACTCCTTATTGGCTTTTAGTTTCATAGCATTAGAACAATGGCATGAACTATGAGATAGCTCGATGCCTCGTATGAGAGAGTATGCCTTCTATTTTGTTGGTTAATCATGATTCTAAGATATGCATATTACAGTGTATGCAAAGAGATTTTTGCTACTTCAATAAGCACAGTTTTGGAGGCAACATAAAAATCAATAGAACATTAAGCTATGCAATTTAACATGCAAAGTTAGTATTCTCATGCACAAATCATTTCACAAGAAGTGGCAGAAAAGATAGGACCCGCTAACCTTTGCTAACCCAGTAATACTTTTCTGTTTTTTATTCTTCGTCGATCCCGATTTGGAATTACTGATTGAGGATGTGGTAACTGTCAACCCAATTTTCTTAGGCTTCTGTAGCATTTGAAAAGGAAAGTGAAAAACTAATACAATCATCACGAAACATGAATTATCAATGGAGAAGCATACCTTGGCTTTATGGTTTGAGTCATCATCTCCCTCACCATAAACTCCATCAAAACGCTTGCCTTTCTGTTTTGAGGAGCTGGATTTCTTCTCCATAGATGAAACCAACAAGTCTGACTTTGCAGGTTTGATATTATTTTCTTGCATATATTTATCTCCTGAACCAGTTTGAAGCTCCTTGTCTATTTTGGTAGAGTCGACCGAGAGTTTCTCTCGACTTAAATTGGTTGGCGTCATAAAACCCTTTGGAGAAATCGTCGGAAGAGACTTGTGCCCTTGGGTAGATGATGATCTCTTACGTTTTGGTACAGGAACATTAGTTGATTCACTAAACATCATCTTCCTCTTCTGAGGCTTATGATCACTTCTCCTTTTCTTATGAACATACTCATTTCCATTGCTTGACTTGAGCTTGCTAGTTATTCCCAAGTTATCCATATTTATTTCCTTCACCACTTTCAAAATATCAACATTATTTTCATTATCCACTTCTGCTGGTGCAGACTTGCTCTCCACCTCTTTTTTTGCCTTTGATGCCTTAGCTTTTAGACGTTTCATCAACTTTCCCAAAGGCATCTCGCTTCCCTCTGTTTCACTGTCCTTCATGGCATCATCCTCTACAATTTCTGAATTGATCTGAAGTTAACAAAAGAGCACAAATTAATCTAGTCAGAAAGTACAAATCACAATGAAAAACCAATTCTCTATTAAGCGGAATCATATTTGAAATCTTACCATTCCATTAGCTTCCAACTTAAGTGATTCAAAGTGCGCCAAGATACTCTCATCAGCCAGCCAAGTCTTCCCTTCACCAACCTAGTAAAGATATAAATAGACCATGCCTCTTAAGTCATAGATATAGATATCATCATCAGGTTATGCTTCTTAAGTCTGATGAAATAAAATGAACCATCAATCATTCATTGAACAGGAATATCAAAGAACTTCAAAGAAGTAGGAAAATCCTATGGAAATTACTGCCCTCCAACCCCCCCCCCCCCCCCCAAATCTCTCTCTCTCTCTCTCTCTCTCTCGGGTCGAGGGTGATATGATTCAGTGTCGGGGTCTTTTTAGAATTGTAATTCTCCATTTCATGATATTTGCAGATCTTTGCATTTGTTTGCATTCAAAGACAAGTTAAGTTTTCCAGTATAAATTTCTTAAATGTAACCTGGATAGTTTCACTAGTTAAAATAAGAAAGGCTTCAATAAGATTCTAACTTCTCTATTTAGATGGTGAATGTAGCAAATAGTGAGCTCGAGCATATAACCTAAGAGATAAGATTATATACAGCATGGTAGCAGATAGAATTGATATCTGTAGTAGTCTTAATCTGGCTGGTAATTTTAATAGCTGCATTCAAATTCAAAGCTTTACAGTTGAAGGAGGTATTGGTAAAATATATGCAGTTCAGCACCCCGGGTTTTTAGACATCGGTTTGGACAAAAATTAGCAAAATGAAAGGAACAAAGAAATGCTAAGAATAAAAAATGAAGCACACGTCAAAAAATAAAGTTAATCGAGTATTTCACTGCAGACCTCCAAAGAGCTGCAGACAATAATATTTATTGCCTGCTTGATGTAGATTTTTAGCAACTAAAGTTGATAAAAGTTGGTAGGTTCATGAAATGTGTGGTTAAAAAGTAGATAAAAGTTGTGGGTGAACTGAAATGCGTGGTTAAAAATGAATTTTAACTAATTGGACCAGCTTTTTAGCAAAAATAGCTTTACCAAACAAGCACAAAGATAGAAAGAACTGGGATGTCAAATAGTCACAAGTGCAAAAACTTATATTTGAACATGCAATTAGGGAGATTAAAAAATCCGTCCTCTTGCCAGGCATGAATTCAGAAAGACAAATCAGAATTTTTAATACAAGAGTAGTTAGACCATAATACCAGTGAGTCATTTCCTTCTTTCTTATCAAGTGGCTTATATAGTGCTGAAGGTAGGACCACTGAAGCACTCAAGTCTTGAAGATCATCTTGCTTTGGTGCTAGCCGCTTAATGATTGACAGGCCAAGGTCGCAGAGAGCATATGAGTTCTGTAATACAATATATTCACATTATTAAACATCACAAAAACTTAACTAATCTCAATATTTTTTTAGTAAATAACGTGTCTCATTCAAATAAAGAAATTGCACAACAAATATAATGCTACAAGGTGAAAAGAAAGGATAGCAGTACTTATCATACAACCTTGGATTTAGTTGCAGAGTAAGCATCTTCTGAATTCTTGATACATAAAAAGATCGAATATAGTAACGAAATACTTTCCCTGTCCTTGTTATTACTGACATCAGACTTGCCTTCATCATCTCGATGCACCAGCATAGACAGGAACAAATACAATTGCCTGAAATTGGATTGACATATAGGAAAATAGATTTCAATAGCTTAATGATGATATGGATGTAGAAGAGTGTTCAGACTCAATCAAGTAGTTTTACAGAAACGTCAAAAACTCCTCATTAAGGGAAATTTACAGAGACTAGCATTTCAGCTACTGCATCATGGTCCCATCTGTATGATGTCAGAAAGATGGCTTCAACAAATCTATAATTAAAGACAGTTTTATCTATTCGTACAGGTCAATCTGAGAAATTAGTGCAATATCCCCATGCCACCTGACTGTTCTTTGAGATTATTCTCCCCCAATTCTAAGGATACAGGAAATCCAACTTTCAAGGATTGTTATACATAATATTCAAATAAGGATAATGTCTCATATTTCCAATAACATCTCTCAATGAATGAAAAATGGTGAATTCAAAACTGGAGGTTTAAAGAGGGGATGATGAATGCAGAGCATCAAATCCAATTGTACGCAAGCCAAAAGAGGAGATATTTAAGTGAGTATTAGCTTCCAAAACACTGTACCAAGATTTAAATTAATCTCAAGACAGCAAGAATTGGAACTTTTAATTACAAGGTCCATATAAAATCTAGTAGCTCCATTGGATACTCAAAGCTGTTGAAAAAGGTAAGTGTCAATCTCGAATACCTGTAAATAACTTCAAATGCTTTGACATCTTTGCATTCATCAACATCCGGAAATGAAGAATGATGAGAAAGAGCATGGACCACATATGGGAGAAGGTATTCTGGATTTATTGGTGTAGAATTTGCATCACCCAGTGTAGAAACATGGCGTGCTCTTCCTTGTTGACACATCTGGATGATATCATTAAAATTGTGTTTGTTCTGCCAAATGTATAGGAGAGCATAAATCATGAGATGAGCCCATCTAAGAACGCGTTACATTTTCCACTTTTAATGAAGGTAGACATGCTTGTGACTTATCTGTAAAAGATAGAACTATACTCAGTAAAGCATCATACCTCTTCAAACTCCAACTGCTGAGAATCAATATCAAGTATGAAGGCACAAGCATACTTTGGGTCTAAAATCCGGTCCTTTACATACTGATGAACCTTATTGAGAAGTAGTTTCTTTACCTCCGGAAAATTAGCCTACAAGCACCCAAGGATGAGGGAATAAGAACAGCAGGCTCAGTAACAGCCATGAAGAAATCTATTCCATGAACAGTGACATCACTGACATACTTCGAGTCAAGTAAACTCTACCTCAGAAGTTCTCAAGGTCAGGTAAAACACAGCAACAGGAATTTTATGTTCCCAGTGCTTTGATAGACGAAGGACAGCTTTTGCTGCAGCGAGCTTCAAATGAGCCTTATCCAATAAACTGAAATGTGCAAAAGAGATCCACATCAATATCAAAATCTTAAGCACAAATTACATGATGTCACCACTTCAAACACCATCAAGCTTACATTACCTTGATTGAATGTCTCTTGATATTTCTCCGAACGACAGTATACTCTTGAGCATTTCAACAAGAGTGTCAATCCCAGAACGAAGATGCGCGTCTTTGACAGGTAAATAGCTCTTGACCAATGCTTTAATCCCATATATCTGCAGATAAAAAAAACATTGCTCATTTAGTGCATAAAGGCCATCCAAGACAGGTTTCTTTTTACAGTGATGAAGGACAAAGTATCTGGCAGAAAGACCTTCAATGAACAAAGTTCACTTCTATCATCCCAACATTCATTTGCTTTATCTTCTGACATCTGTGAGTGAAGCATGATTTAGATGGAATAATTTCAAAGAAAGAAAGAAATAATGGATCACAAAAGTCTTGGGAGAATTTCAAGAGGCATACATGGCTGCATTCCAATATGTTTTTCTTTATGAACTCTTCAACCTCACTTTCTCTTGTTTCAAAGACTGGCATAGCAGTTTGTGCTATACATCCAAGAGATTGTAGTACAGCCGGCAAATGGGACTTCTCCTCAAGCATATCAACAAGCCTCTGTCAGTTTCAAAAAAAAAAAAAAATAAGTTGATGACTGATTTCAACAAAGATGCATAAAAAATACTAGGAAAGGAAAAGAAATGTAGAAAGAACTGCAGACCAAGATGCTACTGATGAGAATAAATCATGATAATCCATTAAAGAGAAACCTTGTAGAGAACAGACAGAGACATGAGCCCGTCATCTTTTGTTATTGATGCCAGGGCATATACAGCATACTTGGCCTGCCTCCTGCTACCCTCAATGCATATCCGCTCAAGTATAAGGTCTAACGATCTACGAGTAAAAAATATAGAATTTCAACCATAAAAAAAAAAAAAAAAAAACAAGAAAGAAATTTGTAGCAATGCATCAAAAATCTAATATTTGAACCTCGATGAAACTCCCAGCTGTTCTCGGATGGTTCCTCCAGCCTTTGCAAGAATATGCAAAACACCTTCCTTCATTATCTCATTGTCGTCCTCAAGAAGATGTATCAATTCTTCTTCAATTCCACTTAGTAGTAGAGGACTGAAACGTGCAAGAATCTGAAAATTCATCCCATAAAAATATGAAAAAGGATTTCAACATTTCCAAAAAATAAGGGATATAGGAACACTATCATGCAAATCCAAAAACAATTTTCCTTTTGAGAGGAAGAATTATTCAAGAAATTTGAAGTTCATATATCACATATTTGGTGATACTTGATGGACCCATCCTAATTGTCAACCCAACATTGTTTCAGTGATGGTGAACATGCCATTACATTGCAAATTGCAGTATTGCTTAATTTTTTATTCACGGATGAGCATGATACACCATCCCCAGCTCTTCAATCATGCTTGAAATTAATAGCTACAACCTTCTAGTACTTCATGAAACTTCACATTAAGAGAAGAAAAGAAAGTCAAATTATCATAAACATTTAAGCCCCTTAATACCACTGTCTTACACCCAGGCAGAAATGCAGAGAAGTATACATATCAAGAGGTCATTACACAATTAACCGTCAATTTATAGTAAATATAAAACAATCTAAGAGTAAACATTATACCACAAGTATTGTCATGCACGACAATATTAACTCAGAATTTCCAGCTGATTTCTGTATATCAGCCTCCAGAAGGATTTCTTTGATATGCTCCTTGCCAAAAAGCAGATAAGAGCACTTCAATGAGAGGATGCTCAAAAACTCATAGAGCTGATGCTTCTCACCCACGATCTTCAATATATCATCCTGCAGAAGAATAAAGATATTTGAGAAACCATCGTGTTAAATTTGACTACATTTGAAACTTAAATTCATCCAGGAAAAACTGAATAACAAAGAGAGAGAATCACAGAATGACTTAGATATTGGTGTGATGCCTCACCCGTAAACTACAAGCTTGAGGACAGCTAGTGTTTGTGTCAAGAAGACTTGCAAATTTTTTCCAAATATTAGTGTCTTTTAACTGGTCAAAAATCTGAAAATTCTCCTCTGCCCTTGCAGGATCAGTGAAACAGCGAGACATGACACGGAAACAAAACGTTACTTTCTTCTGGAGCTCAATAGCATCACCTTCCTGCATTTCAAGAAAAACTGATCATTTAATCAAAGTTCCAGAATAATTATTCCTCCTGCCTCATATAGAAATACAAAGTACGAAACTGCAAACCTGTGATAATTGACGGAAGGAAAGGTACTTCAGAAACTCTTGTTGCAACCTGTACCGTGATTAGAAACTCCATATAAGTTTCGAACCCGGTAAAAGTTCGTCTATAAACACCATATTAGAACTTATTACAGGTAAATAGAAGAATCATAACAAACCTTTGCTTCTGCTCTAGTATCTTTTCAAGAGCCTTAACCTCGATTTTGTCAAATCCAGAGAAGATCCTAACCCAATTTGACACCTTATCTTTGACTGAAAAATCAGTTGGGAAAAGGGATAGACATAAAATGCGTTCAATAGTATCTGATCTGCATGGAAATATCAAACCTTTAATAACATATCCTATATGTCAACAATTCATTTGTCAGGCAATTTCATAGCCAAGTCTTAAATTTTCTCTATTAGCTTTTAAAGACACAAAGTTACCATCTAACAAACATATAGGAAACTTTATGTTAAAAAATCGACAGCTTCCCTTTTTCAGGACCTAGATGTAATATGTTTGAAAAATGCGTGTTCGTATTCCATCATTAGCCAGTTAAGTAAATCCGTTCGCAACCAAAAATTCAATAACATACCTGAAATCTTTATCATAAAAACATCTCAAAATCTTCCCAACAATCCAATCATATTCATAAGTCATTGTCGATTCGCTCGAACAGTTCAAACAATAGCACCGGTATATGTCGGCTAGCCTCTCCATTGTATAACTTTTAACAGAGAGCTGGATATATGCAGAAAACAGTTATCATACTATTAACGAAGGATGTGCTGAATATAAATAACCGAAAAGGTGCACAAGCAGAGATGGCTATACTTACAGATTTATCTCGAAGGCGTTCAGATATCAGCTTGATATTTCCAAGAGGCATCGATGTGAGGGCATGACATGCTACATCAGAAAGCACACAAACAACTTGTTTGCGGACGACATCATCGTAGTCCAGCAGTCGGTCACAAAGTGCAGCTAGAAAAAATTTAGAAAACATTAGACGTAAAGGCGTGGAAGGTACTACGAAACGTAACAATCTAAAAAGTCCTTACATATCATTTGAAGAGCTTCAGCTCTGAAAGGATCTGCCAGAAGACAAATTTTCATGCGCTCAAGGACAGACATTCTAATCTCCACTGTTCTATCAGTTAATCTTTTTAAAAACTCCAAAAAGATCGGCTGGAATGATTCAGAGATATCAGATCCCCGGGAAGCAAAAAGGTCTCCCACTAAGCTCACCGCTTTTAAACGAATGTCCAACTGATCAGTCTGTCAAAACCGAAATTTGTAACTGAGCAACATTCCAACAAATTTAAATATGAAAAGGTTGACACTGACATTCTTCTTGTGCATGTATTACAAAATCAGTTTGAAATCACCAATTTGTCCACACAGGCAGAAGCTGAACATGGCAAAAAGGACCTCTTAATGCATTATAACATGGCTTTTATATTGTAACCCTCAAACAAATGAATTATGGTTCTCAAATTTTAATGTTCATGAAACCATTTTCTCCCCTTAAATAACATGATTAGCTGGTGCCTTAATTGGAGAATAGGAACAGCTGTGGATACTTTTAAATCTAGGACAAGACAGATAAATTGTATGATTACCAGTAGTTCTCCAGTAAGGTAAGGAACAACTCCTGATAAGATTTTAGGGGCACAATGATAGATGTCATAAAGTACTTCATGGTAGTCAATCTGATATTTCGTAGACCCTCTGTCTCCTGTCATTGATGATATAAGAAACTGCTTTATGCCAGGTTCCAGTTTTCCTGCACAATGCTCTATCACATTCATAGCAAGCCTCCTTGCAGCTGTTGATACATCCTAGCAACAAAAATTCCAAAATTCAATAGGAAGGGCAGGGAGATAACTTTGAACATTGAACCAACAAATGATGATACTATACCTTCTTATTGCGACCTAAAACAGACAACAAAATCAGTAAAAGATTCTCCTGTATGTCCTCGCTTTCTTCTAAAACAACCTCCATGATTGTTTGCATCGAAGTCAAAACATTTTCAGGATGCTCATCTCTGCACAAATGGGAATTTGTTGTTCATCACATTATGTGAACATAAATGTTCATGTCTCTATCACTAGATGTCCATATAAAAATGAAGTCATCATTTATTTGCATTGATCACCCCCAGTAAAGTATCCAAATCAAAATCTCAAAGGGAGGCAACCTTCTTTGTCTGGGCAATGACAATAGAAGTCAGCTTGATTGTTAGTTCTATCTTGGAAGATAGCAGGTTTCTACAGAGGTGTTGCGTGTGCAAGAGTTGAGAGAAAATGGTGGACCACATGATCCAACATGCAGTAATCAGAGAATTTTGGCATATATTTTCTCGCACTGAATTCAGAAAAGTCACTAGATATAGCGGTGTACAGGTTATCATGGTGCAAAAGGAGAAAAAAATACAAATAAAAAAATTTACAGCACTTGAACGGCTGACACAATTCCTATGGCTATATGTATATTTATTGTTTACAGCAATGTTTATAGAAATAAATGGATACTCAATAACACAGGTCAGAGAGAAGCTGCATCCTTTTCATAGCATGCTTTTTGGTTAGATTTTCTTTTAGCTTTTTAACAAAATGCATATTTCTCACATGACAACAAGAACAAACAAGTAGAAATAATTGTTCAAATGATGGTCTTTTTTTTCTAGAACTTGACAAACATTGGGATTGCATCGGACTAGTTTCCAAATTACCTTTTCAAGGTTCAATCACAAAGTTCGATAAATCCAAGATGGTCCCGTTTATTTAACACGTGGCATAATGGTTTATTTGGCTTATTCACGTAAAACCAGGTGTTTCTTACAGTTTTTTGCTTTTTGGTATATTTTCGGAATTTTATGCACCTATGCAAAGCGGAACCTGCATATTGGCTAAAACAGTCTCAACCAATATGGAAAAATGGCTTGGTCTATGGATGCAGCAGCTTTGAACAATGGTCTGCATACTTGGTCCAAGCAAAGGAAATCAAAAATCTCAGGAACGTTTATTGGAGTTCAATTTAAGCAAAGTGTTGTAATCAATCTAACTGTCCCAACACAACACAACCCACACCCCCGTCATGTGTCCAAATCCCACGTCCAATACACCCATACTAAATATCTCAAGATAAAATAACTTATATTATGCAGCTCATAACAAACAGACAAATGGATTCACCATGGAAGTGTGCTTCCGGATGGGTGTAAACTTTACTTATTTATCATGTCTTCGTGTTTGGAGACAAAAATAAAATATAAATATATTGACACAAAACACAAGATTAAAAGCTTAATAAATAAGACTTCCTATGATGACACGGAAATAAACCAGTATGTGGGAAGAAGTAATAGGCAAAAATAAAAAAGAAAGCGGATCCCTCGTTGTATGACTCAATGTTAAACATCCAAAGGGCGAAATTCAAAACTAACAATGGATATGGAAAATCCATGAGTAATAAACAAGTAAACAACCATTGGATACAACACAGTGTCTCACTCAAGCAGAAAAAATGAAAGAATCTAAGCAATAGAACGTATTTGGCCTCTGCAAGAGTATTATATCTTCTATGTGTATAAACTTATTTTATGACTGACTGACAAGAACTTGATATGAAAAAGCCGTACCTTGCAACAGTTAAAAAAGTGCTAAACATTTCATTTATGAGATCATCGCATTCAAGATCCAGCATCACAACACACGATCTGTATCTAGCCACAGTTTCCAGAATAACAACTCTCCTTCCAAAAGATGGGCTATTTGTATCACTTAAGCCACTGAAAGTACTTGCAATCAACTGAAAGATATCCTGGAATAGAACAGAAAGCAATTAACTAGGACGCAAATAAAAGAAAATGTCATAATGGTTAACCAAGTACACACACCAATAAGCAAGCTCCGTTAGACACCTTTTACACTTCTGAAGGAAAAGGTACCTTTAAAACATCATCATCATAAGGAGCCTCAGGTGCAGTAATGCGAGTTATTTCACAGATACAAGCAGCGACGAAAAGCTTGACCTCCGGATCTTGATGCTTTAGAAGTTCTGGCTTAGCAATTGCATTTACAAAAGACTGCATGGACTCAACTACGGATTTCAGCGGTAACTGGTCTAAATCAGAAAGGCATCCTGCTGCTTGCTGCATATGGGGGAGGCATTTGGTATTACTATGATGCAAACAGTTGAAAGCCTAGCAACTTGACTAAGGTAGTTTTAAAAGAAATCCAAGACCAAGTTTCCATTATAGTTGAGCGATTGTTAAAATTTAAAGCATAGATATTGTTTTGTGCAAGAAATTCACCCTAAAGAATCAAAGATTATAACTGATTATGATCTGAAGCCCATATATTTTTAAACCCAGATGATAGATAAGAATTCGTAGACAAAATTGATGAACTGATTCCTGAGTGAAAGGTGTGTGAAGTCCGTTTTAGTTGCCAAACAGCAAGTAAAACAACTTAAGTGAGAAAAACAACAAAATATGATTTTTCTAGTTGCCAGATTTGTGTGGTGACATCTAGAGTACAGGTTAATAAATTTTACTGACAAGGAGTCAAACAAATATGGGTATATGAACAACATAGATAGGTTGAAGGGAAAGAAAATTAGAGTAAATCTCGAAACCCATTATATGCTACACAATAACATTTATATTTATGAGTACGAACATTTTTCCCTGTCTACAACATGTGCGTATATGTATATACAAACCACCAAACTAAGCCTTATTCCCAAAAAAATTGGATGAAACTCTTTTGCAAAATATTCAGAATGTTTCAAGAGTAAAGCAAGAACTGCAAAAACAGATAATTTCCTTTACAAACAAGTATACAACTAGAAATTTCATCAATCTTCACAATAAGCTGTTGGGAGGCAAAAAGGGAAATAAACCTCCAAAAAGATAAATGTTTTTTTCCGAACGTTCTCTACTATTAAAAAAAAGAAAGAAAGAAAAAACCTTAGTAGGACTAAAGGAAAAAAAGACTCGAATTTTCAGCTTATCTGACCCCAAACATAACACTCGGAACTCCTAAAGAGAACACAAACTCAACCCTAATCATCCCAGCTCCTCACAAAGTCAAAAATCTCGCCAATTTTTAAGCATGCATCTGTCAATGAACTTCCAAGCGCACGAAAATTCAATGTTACAATTCAAAATTAGGTGGCAGCAAAAATTTATCCAAAATAAATAAATTAAATTCTCACCCTCAAGAGCTTCATAAGAACGTCTTTCGAATCAGGAGGGCTCTCGAGCTTCGATCCGAGCTCTTTCANAGGGCTCTCGAGCTTCGATCCGAGCTCTTTCAGCTGCTCCTGCAGCTTTTCAGCCATTGAAACTAAATTTTACGTAATTTTCTCAGAATTGCGAAAGGAGTGAACGTTGTGTAAGAACCATACACTGCGCCTTTTGTGCGTTTTTATAGTGTGTGTGAATGTGAATTGGGGAAGTATGGTTTGTTTTTTTCCTTTCTAACAACGAAGCGAGAGTTGATAAAGCGACGAGGAATTAAGCGCTATAGTTTGACTTAAGTGCCCCTCAGATTTCTGGGTATTTACATTTTTTAACCACGTATTTTTCTTCTCGAGGTCTTCTACTTTGGGACTATTTGCATTTTGAACCCCAATTGTTTATCTTCTTTAAACTTGTGTATATATATATATATATATATATATTTTTTTTTTTTTTTTTTTTCTTTTTTTTTTGCATTTTTGTTTTTTTACCTTTTTTGTTGCATTTAATTCCCTTTCCAATTCAAAGATGCCGCTTTTCTAA
>CAIGRT010206483.1:0-34645 GCA_903798405.1 Fraxinus platypoda | reverse complement strand
TTGGGTGTACACCAAACCCTCCACCATCCTAGGGGTTAAAGAACTACGAAATGGATCGAGGATTCTTCCTCCAGTACACTAAAAGCACTTTCTGAAGCATAAAATGGATGTACAAGTTATGATATATATCAAGGGACCATAAGGAGGTGAAAACATCATTAGTGAGTTTTTCATGCCTAAAAAACGAAAAATGTAGAATGCAGACTAGCCTTGAAAATAAATTTCATGGAACAACTTCTCAATTGATATTTTAATGCAACACTGGCATCCATGCTTCATATCCTAATAGGCTTCTTCATTCAGTTAGAAAATCTTAAAAATTGAACTCATCATTGAGCATGTTGACTGATCTATTAGAGCACTGGGTACCTGCTCGTCCTTCTATTAGAGAAGCGACGTGTTGCCAATTGCTCTCACCAAATTTTTCTACAGCAGCACGGAGTTGATTATCCTCCTTCTGGGTCCACTCCCTTTAAGACTCTTTTGATAGCATGCTAAGCATTGAAAAGGGGTCCTATTCGTTCCCAGCGAAACAGCAATATCTATCCAGTTACTTAGCCCCTTCTGCTGGATATTATGCAAAAGATTCTTGTCCTCAATTGTAGTCCATGGTTGTCCATTGATTAAAGGGTCTTCACAGTTCAGCCACCTGCAAGAAACTACTAGAATTAGTTACTACGCAGAAACCAGTGCACACTATGACTACTGTACATGTTTTAGAAATCTAAGTGGATAAGCGTAGCATGCCTCCAGATGAAAAGGCAAATATATCAGAAATAATATTGACACCAATTTAATGGTTCTAAATTTGTCATCATGCATCAATGCCAATCCAAACATCATAAGGTTTAAAGAACAGTGTTAGAATAAATAAATAAAACCAAGAAATCCCATTTTTGGATTAGGCCTAAAATTGCAGAAAAAACAAAAGGAAACAGTACCAATACCCCAAAACCCTTTTTCTCTTTGACCTTCAATTCAACCAATTTCGTATCATTAATGCTTCTGCGGTTACTTCTGGCTTCTGCAAGGCGGCAACACCAATAAATCCCATAAATCCATAAACACAACCACCACCTCCACCGCAGAACAGTGACTTTCACTTTCCAACAAACTATTAAAAAATGTTTTCTTTGCTTTCAGAATCCCAGGAACTGAAAAAAAGTGAGTGTATAGCATTAAACAGTTTACGCACATTAAACTTGCTACAGAAAAGCAAATGGACTTGTGGTAGACAATAGAATTTTTGAGTGTCTGGCCTTTGCAGGTTCTAAAGAACAGTTTACTGCTATATACTCACAAAATTATGATATCCTTGAAACGCTTCTTGAATCATCAAAGACAAAATAATGTTCTCCAACTTCGAATTTCAAAGATCTTCACAGATTCCGAGCAGAAGAAGCAGAAAAAAAAAATCGAGATGCATTCTAATAAATTATAAAACAAAAGATGAAACACATACAGATGAAAGGAGATGATCGAACCTGTATCTAGGGTGTCTTTCAGATGAATCAGATCGTGGCTTCCAAGTCTCCAACAAAACAGTTCGTTGGCACGGCGCTTAATATCAAACTGAATAATAGGGTTTCACTGGATTGGGTCGGTTTGTGAGGCTTTAAACAATGAACCATGAACCGACCCGACCCACAATTATTTTAAATTTATTTTACCCGAGTTTATCCCTAAACGGACCCAACCCGGGTGAGGTCGGGTCGGGTCGGTTTTGCGGGTTGTGGTTTTCAAGCCCAGTCCTAATGTAGAGTGCCACATTCCACAATTAAACTGCTACAATAAATCGACAAGTAATTTTAACCACGCATCTCATGGGACCCATGCTTTTTATCAACTTTCAACCACTCATTTCATCAATTTAGACAAAATCTACAAGAAATCTGTTTTTCGCAAAACCAAACATGGAGTTAATGTGCATTTGGCAACCCAAAGAAAATGAACTTCTTGCTGGAAGTGCATTTGCTGAAGAAACAGGTGTGTGGTGAGCTAATACGGAAGAACTTTGACAAAAGTCCATCTTTCGAAAGCCCCATTAATGGTGGCATCTGACTTTCACTTCTTATGTAGAGGGAGCAGGTATAGAACTCTGGTAATATTGCCTGCCAAAAAATAAATAAGAGAAATAGAACTCTGGTAATATTTGCATACCAAACGTATAGCATTATTTGAAATTATGTTGGGTAGACCATGATGCAAAGTACATCTCTAATATGGAATTTCATTCTAGAAGTTGCGCTAAAAAAACCTATTAGAAATATCAGACATAAAATGAGTGCCTGATTACCTGCATAATTAACTTTCATGATTCATATTTTGTGCGTCAGCTGTTTTCTAGTAAAAATGACACACGGGCAATTGAGTTTCAGCATTTGTATATGGCACATGTTTACATTATGTAACTTCTTATTTAAGCCATGTGAAGTTTAGTTTTTTTGTTTTGCTGCTGTCAGTGAAGCTACTAGATCTTTTTGGAGAAAATTCTTTTAGAAAGTTTTTTTGTTTGGCTCCCTTGTACTCTGTTATGAACCCAAGCAAATAACGTATAAATGGTCTTTTTTGTGTCCATTTTTTTACTGGACTAACGATATTGTGGGTTAATATGTTGCAGATCACTTATTGCCAATTTGTCAGCTGCAAATTGCTACAAACCTGATCATTTGAAGAGACCAGAAAATTGGGCTTTGGGTAGTTAGCTTGATTTTGGTTACTGTTTGTTTTGTATGTGCATTCTACGAAGCTGATTCCCCCCACATTTTGACAGTTGAAAAGGCCAAGTACATCTACATCGCCGGATTTTTTCTAACAGTTTCCCCAGAATCTATAATGCTTGTTGCTGAGCATGCAGCTGCTAAAAATAAGGTATGTTTCTTGAACCAAAATTTTATTGTGCAATTTGTTCCTGAACAGCTTTTTTTCTGATGAAACTGTTTCTACCTCTAAAATATTTCATGCGTGTGCAGATTTTCACTACTAACCTTTCTGCTCCATTTATCTGTGAGTTCTTCAAGGATGTCCAAGACAAAGTATTTCCGTAAGGCCAATGTCTTATTCTATTGATTAACTATTTGAATGGGTCATCAAGAAATTGATTGAATGATTCCTATTACTTGGTTCAGGTATACTGACATCGTCTTTGGAAATGAAACAGAGGCAAGAACTTTCTCCAGAGTTCATGGCTGGGAGGTAATGACTTCTTTATACGAGATTTGCTGACAACTTTTTTAGCAATATAATTAACTCTTAGTTTTTTAATGAACAGACTGAAAATGTTGAAGAAATAGCTTTGAAAATTTCCCAATTGCCAAAGGCCAATGAAGCACGCAAAAGAATTACTGTCATCACTCAGGGTGGAGATCCAGTTGTTGTCGCAGAGGATGGAAAGGTGAAGTTGTTCCCCGTAATTCTGTTGCCAAAAGAAAAGCTCGTTGATACCAATGGCGCAGGTGCGTAACTTTACATTTCATAATGTCAAAAAGCTCGAGTACCAACTTAGGGCGCACAAACAAATTTGAAGTTAATGGAAATTTGTAGTTTGTTGGAAGGCTGTATAGCATAAATTAACTTCTCCCTAATTATTCTTAGCAAATTGACCCCAAATAATGATTCAAATCTAGGCGTGTATCATTATTGTCATCCTCCTCAATTATTACTCTTAAAGCGAATGACTCAAATCTAACTTCTTTCAACTTATCTACTACCATCACACTGTTCTCACAATCTTACACCACTACCAGATTGAAGCATATGATTTGAAAACTTTGCATTTCATTTGTTGCAGGGGATGCTTTTGTTGGAGGATTTCTGTCTCAATTGGTTCTAGAGAAACCTATTGAAGATTGTGTAAAAGCAGGTTGTTATGCTGCAAATGTCATTATCCAGAGGTCAGGATGCACGTATCCAGAGAAGCCTGATTTTAAATGAAGTATGAATGTCCCATTATTCTTAATCCATGGTTGAATTTTGATCATCGAGAAACTAATCGAAAGTATATTTTTTATGGTTGAGAAAATCATCGGTAATGGTTTGTATTTGTATTTTGCACAAGTTCTTGCATTCTTGCTTTCAAGGAATTTTATTTAATGTCATCGAAGATTCACGTATTTATTGGAAGTACTTTATTATTGACATTATAAAGATCGTTAGTATTTCCATTTTCAGTCCTTGGCCTGAGGTATATTACTGATGTTGGACTGTAACCCCCTCTCCTAGTCGAATTCAAATGTGCTGTCACAAAATTGATTTTTCTTTACCCAATGTCTTGGTTGTCTTCTTTTTATCTATGTAATTCTGTGAGACCTGTGAGCACACCCCAAACAAGCACGTAAATTGTAATGTTTAGTGTTTTAAGACTGGTTTGTCTCCCACAGCTAGTTTTCGTGTTGTATAGTGTAATTGTACGATAACTGCAGCTTGTCTCGGAGGCGCTAGGTTCCCGAGTCGATTGGTCATGTTTTTTACCAAACAAGAATTCTTTTAGTTCACAAATTTGAGTCAGGCTCAACAGTATTCACTTTCTAATATTGCGGAACACATACTAAAGACTAGTTATCTTTAGTTACAATAGTCACCTAGGAAGAAGCTATGTGCTTGTTTTGGTAAAGCTTATTATTTTTTTTATTTTTTGGTAAAGCTTTTGTTTGTTAAAAAGTTGGTCAAAGTTCATTTATACTCACACATTCCATTGGATTCATAACTTTTATCCAATTTTTATCACACATAAGACTCGCCAACTTTTGCAACATTGGGCTCCTATATTTATAACATGATGAATTGACACCTGTTAGATATATATGCGTCAAATTTTAATTAGCTTTAGTAACAATACATGTGACAAAGAGAACATCGGTGTATGTGACATTTTGTGATATATTCAATTAAATGTGAAATCATGTGATTCATTTAATTAAATCTGTAAATTAATGTCATTAGTATTGCCACTTAAATTGATGTTAAATAACATTACTCCGTGACAAATTAAGTACACTTAAAAACTAAAATGAGACCTATTTCCATTTCAAAAAGTCAAAACAAAATGTGAGTTTGAGACCACCACATGAAAATGGTGATAAGAGCACATCAAGGTTTGTTCTGGCCATTGAGATGGCTTTAGATTGGTTCCTTGTTCAGGCCTTGAAAAAATACTGCAATTTGTGGCTAAGTTCAATATGTTAAGAGATCTGGAGGACATTATTGTTGGCCAAAGCAAGCCAATCCGATATACGTTCAAACACATACACCTCTCGATTACTTCTCTCAGGCAAACCGTCCAAACTTCGATTAAGTTTATAATGTTTGATGGATGTGCAGAATGACACAAACAGCTTTCCATTGCAGCTGAATAATGAATTCATATTACAACATGACAGTGTGCACAACAAGTTAACTATATAGTTACTTATTTTCTAAGTTATAGGTAAGGTGAGTCGTACAAAACCGTACATTCGACAGTAAAAGTTAAAATCTTGTACATGCTATCCAATCGTGTTCAAAACTGCATATCAAATATAGTGGATGTGTGGATGAAGGGTCAGAGGCACTGTGGTATGGGTCGATGTGGTGGGCGTGTGGAACACTGGACGATGCTGAGGAAAATATTCTCGTCACACGGAATCCTGAGTTTTGAATCAGTGATGAAATCATACAATTCTTGGGCTTGATCTAGCAATGCCTTGAAGAGTGGATGATCAAGTAAGGTCATTTTGATTACATACCTCTTGTGATCTTCTCCTACATATACTACTAAATGACCCTTTGGGACATCATTTGGAATTATTTTCTCTTCATGAAATGAAGGCCATAAACACCACTGGAAACACTTGTTACCGGCTGCAGAATCCAGGAAACTGAAACCCATTTTTCGCCACTTTCTGATGAATATTTTGAAACAAATCCCTTTCAAAATCTTCATCTTTTGTGCTTATATGTGCTTATGTATATGGAAGTTATGGAGGAAAGGGTTTTGGGAGTTGGGGGTGGTTTTGCATGTCAAGAATGGTTTATATATATAAGAGGAGAAAGAGCCAATATACTTTGGATAGACGGTTTGTACCAGCTAGACTCCCCCACGTGCAGATTGCTATAGATTAATGACTTGAATCCTTAACTTCGAGAGCAACATTAAAGAAACAAGAAACCCGCAAAGTAATCTCAATTTGAAAATTACGTTCACTTACAGCTGCAGATTTTTCACAAGGAGAAAATGATTTAGAGAAAATAGAGTGAAGTTAAGTGAGAGAGTGACATTAAAAAGTGCACTCAAATTACTGCATGCTGAGAACATTTTAGTATACGAAAATGTACGAACACAGAGAGAGATAATATTGTGATCTTCTGATGTCAAAATTCGACCGACCCCACGAATGGGAATTTAAGCAGATAAGATACGAAATAGGGATGGGAGAGATAAGCTTCTTGGGCAAAGTGCACACCCCACTCATAAATCTTAACACATAACTTGTAGATATTATAAAGTATACATATATATGATTCTCTTTCTATCTCGATATCTCTATCTAGATAGGAGCGTTAAATGCGTGAAGCCGTGAACGCATCATAGTTCTCTTATTTCTATTATCGATTTTCTATTACATGTTATTATTGCTCTCGAGAGTAGACGATTATACGTTTAACTTTGATGAGACTTGGTTATGCTCAAGTGGATTGAAGAACATGATGGAAGGGGGTTCTTGGACTAGCTAAAATTGGTGTCGAGTATTCTAATGGAAAGGTTCATGGATGACTGTGCAATTTTGGTGGGTTTGTTGGTAAATTTGAATGGTTGGGCACCCACAGGCAGGTAGGCGTGGATATTTGTTAAGGAATCCTGGCTGGCTGGTTGGCCCTATTTGTTTAAAAACTAAGTACCTTACCTAAGCCATAATCATATTTTTCATACTCCTTTTTCTATATATATATATATATATATATTTTTTTTTTTTTCAATCACACATTCACACAATAAAATATTATACACGTAAACTTAAAATTTTTCCCTACTTTTTAACCACACATTCTCCTAAAAATCACTATTCAAAATTCTACTTTTTTAAAAAAAAAAATATGATTGTCAAACGGGGGCTTAATCCACAATCAGAGGGATAGAGTAAGAGGATTTGTACAGTGCTAAGGAATGTAGGGCACATGAGAGTAGGGCCAGGCAAGTTGCCAGTTGGTGACACCTCAACGCCATCAAGGATTAGGGAGTCCTCTTTGAAATGAATAATTTTCTTTGATTCATTGCCTACACAATCTACAAATTTAAAGTTGCAACTTGCAAGGATAGGACATGACACATTTATTTCCATAACTCGATTGCGCTCTTTAATTTCTTTTAGGCAAAAAATATATCAAATTTTCTGCTGTTTGAGGCAGTTCACACTATCTAGCTCATTCCCAAATTATCAACAAAACTTTCGTCTCGTGAACTTATGAACGACGTCAAGTCTTTCAAGACAATTCTTTTACTCGTGACAAGTATGACTATTTAACATACTCTATGAAAAAAAAGTATTCAATAAAATAATATTATATGTAAATTTAAAAAATATATATTTTTTTATTTTTTAACTACTTATTCTCTAAAAAATCACTATTTCAAAATTCATTTTTCCCAAAATTTTTAACGGAGCCCAACAGAGGCTAATATCATGACAATGATTTGATTGGACTAGAGAAACTAACCTCCCACATGCTTATCGACTTGGACATACAGTTTAAAATTAAATTAGAATCACCATAGGAATCTCAATATATACATACTTTCTCATTAAGCACCTATTTGAGCCTCATTTTTTTGTCCAAAATGCATTTTGAAATAACATTTTGTTTGAGAATGTATAATTAAAAAATAAGAAAAAAAATTTTAATTTACACGTAATATTATTTTATTAAAAAATATATTTCGAAAATAATGGGTACCAAGTCTCGTGTCTAAAGACTGTTCACACAAGTTTTGATACTTTATCGACTTATAGTATTCATGTTGTAAAAACAAAGTCTTTCCAGGTAAATGAACTGAGTTCGATTTCATTTGGATGAAATTCAAAATAAATAAATAGATAAAGCTCAACGAGTATAAGCCAAACTGAGCATGAACCATAGACAGAGCTATCTTTACACCAGTGTGGGGGCTATACAACCTATACTTGCTAGCCTCGTGTCACGGGATTAGTTTTGTTATACTCGAATAACTAGAAACCGTGCGACCTTAACATTCCAAATTCTCGATCCTCTCGAGAAAACGTTAAGTCAGTCTTTCAACACTCACAAATAATTTAACCAACTAGGCTAAATTACAATAACTTTGAGTGGAGGGTTTAAAGTAAGGAAAATATGGAAAACAAGTAAGATTGGAGAAAACTCTTTTTGTATAGAAATGACTTCACTCCAAAAAATTAAATTACAAATGAGACAACACCTCTATTTATAGGCAAAAACCTTGCAAGTGCCTTGGAACCAATGGTTTAGATCAATCTTATACAATTGTCATCATTGGATGCAAGTTGCATAAACCTCCTAAGACCATAAGGAAGCAAAGTTGAAATTTGCTTCATTGCAAGTAGCATGTCTCTACAACTCACAAGTGGACATGTCCCTTTCATAATGACAAAATTGGTATTTGCTTCTTCCTTGACATTTATCTCGCAGGTGGCACAAGTGGGCAAATTGGATAAGTAAAATCCTCAAAATATCCAGCTGCAGCCCATTGTATTTCTCTTGTTTGTATGACAGTATTCTGCTTTAGAAAACCAGCCTGCAGTATTGAGAAAACTGCCCATGCTTGCAACCTGGGTCTTGCTGTGTGCTGTCTGCGTCCTGCCGTGACTGCAGTCTATGTCCAGCCATGTCCTGTGTGTTGTCTGCAATATGCATGCGATATCTACTTACGTTGCTGCTGTGTCGCAGTGCCTGCATGCACACCCGAATTTCCTAGCCACAACTTGGACATGACGCTGCAACCATGGACATTAGGCATCTCCCCACCAAATTAGGCTACGCTCTCATCGCCATGACTATATGTCTACTTCATTTTCCCACTTGGTGCCATGACATTCCCGTATCATGCCAAATCTCAAGTCATTACCTTGCTATCCGTAAAACTCGTCTCTTCTGGGACTTGCTTGCCTCTCGGCCCCTTCAACTAATGCCCAACTGCCTCACTAAATTATGTTACTCTTGTGGAGCCCCCGATGGTCCAACTCAATTTATTCATAATCACATCAAATGCAAACAAACATAAAATCCAATTTTTGGCTGATTTGAGATGAAATTTGCAATTAAAAATAAGAATAAAAATAAACTTGGTTTCACAAAAATTAGACTGATGATCAAGATTTGCCAAGCATTGGGACAAAGTGAAAGGTATCAAAGCGTGTTCAAAGAACAGAAGAAAATCGAAAGATTAAATGCATATTCATATGTCAAGTGACAATCAGTACCAAAAATTTTAATGACCCACACTCCTGTGCACTGTTTTTACAAAGGATAGATGCAAAATACCAGGGGAAAATATAGAACACCACAAATATGTGCTAAGTTTGCACGTCGTTCTAACAAAAGTATCAGTTGCCATTTATGCTTCGGAGAATTCTTTTATAGTCGCTCAATGTTATATCTGTACTTCTGTCAGGAGGAACATGGTGAATAATCTTGGGTTTACGGCCATTTGGATAAGGATAAATGGTGGCCAGTTCACAAACACGGCGTAGTATAGGCTTTGGCAAAGGGCGCCAAGCCAGATTCCGTTTCTTCTCCCCCTGAATGTGGACATGTCAAAGGTCACAACTTTGGCATGCAAGTACTTCTCCAATATTAAAGAGTACAAGGTAAGATTATGACTATGATATAAATACAAAAAATTAGACCCTTGAGGTTTCTCACAAATACAGTAACACCCTCTCACGTTTGAAAAATTACAATAACATCCCCTGTTTCTAGTTCTGAGTATCATATTCACCCTCATCACTCTTTAGTCACATGTAACCTAAAAAAAGGCCGTGATATCTAAAATACCCTCATGAATAAAAGACGAATTTTTTTTACACACAGTTGTAGTTAATTTGTCCAAAGTAAACTATAGGAATATAAATTGACACGTTACACACAAAGCTTGTTTGACAGTTTAACAATTATATCATACAAATTTACTTATTTTGTTTGTAAGTGGTATTATTTTTTTTTAATATACATTTTCGGTTAAATCATATACATAGTATTTTCCTTAACACGAGTTATTTATAAATACAATTATTGCCCCTGTTTGATCCACATTCTTTCCAAAATTCATTCTTTCAATACTAATTTTCAATCACATTCTTTAATAAAATAATTACACGCAAATCCAAAAATTTTCCTTATTTTTTAATCACATATTTTCCATCATATCACATCACATCATAAAATGCATTTTCTTCTCAATGATGTGCATCAAAGACCCCCATCATATATAATGCCAGTATATTGATAACTTAACATTCTATTGTATAACATGATCAATCATTTAGTAACAATTTTTAAGGGTGTATAATATTTTAATAAACTCATGCATACAATATCTTTGCTGAATTTAAAATGAACTGTGAAAAACAAGTGTTCATATTTAACATCTTCTGTTAATTTATGAATTTATAAATATAAAATTTTATTGATAACTTTGTGTTTGTTAATATTTAAATTTGTATAAATAATATATTATCAATTAAAGAACTTCAAATCATTTATTACCAAATCCTTCAACAAATTTTAAGTTGAAATTTTACGTAGCAAGTTGTGCAATCATCCAAATAATTGTGCAAGTACAAAGTCTTTTAAGTATTAGCTTATTATTGTCTATGTTTGGAAAATATTATTAGTTACCTATAATTTTTAATCATAGTCAATTTAATTTCAATCACACATTCACAAATACCACCACTTATTATCCACACACCTCGGGTACCCGAGATAACCACAGATTATAATGAAACCCAAACACACTTATTAAACTAAATAAATTAAATTGCAATTAATTGTAGAAATTTCATCCTTTGTCATAAAGGCATTTTAGGTACCTGAATGTCATTTTAGATGACACATGACTCAAAAAATGGACAAGGGATGAATATGTTCTCAAAATAATGGGGAGATTGTAATTTTTCTTAATGTGAGGAGTGTCTCTGATTTGTCAGAAGCCTAAGGGGGTGTCTCTAATATTTGCTCTAATAAACACTATTCCATATAGAAATGGAAATGATTATAGATGACTAACCTGTCTAGTTCCTTGTTCCTGAATGCCACTTGCTTTCAAAAGATTTCGCCATTTGTCCTGCATAAATTTTCTATCAACCATCAGTAATAAGCTATAACAGGATTACCAAACACATTAAGATCTGCTCAACACTAAAATTAAATAAATAAACGAATCCCTTCTCTGACAAGTAATAACTTAAGTTTTTAAATAAAGTAATTCAACATGATATCAAAGCACACAAACGTCCTTGGTGCAAGTTTCATCGCCACCCATTCATGAAAATTGTGCCCACATCAAAGGTGCATGTTGAAGACTAAATTTTAATAAATAAATGTGACCCTTCTCTAACATCTTAAGCTCTTAAATGAAGTGGTCCAACTAGATAAACCGAGCATCAAGGTCACCTCAAGATTCATTGGTGTTTAATGGAGAGAGAAATTCTGACCTTAAGATCAACAGAAGTACGATGGGATGAAGTTGAGAACAAAAGCTTCTTTATACGACTCCATCTTCCAACCCCATATTGGGAAACCCCATCAATCAATTTCCTAACCTCCGAAATAGTCCACAATATATGATGCTTCCTCCGAGTGCTAACTTCAGGTCGTCTCACTGCTGTAACACGATCGTCCCTTTTCTTTTGACTCGTTGATGAGTCACAGTCATCCCTCTTCTTTTCACTCACTGCTGTGACACAGTCACCCCTTTTCTTTTGACTCGCTGATGAAACACGGCCGGCTCTTTTCCTCTGACTCACTGTTGTGACACAGTCATCCCGTTTCTTTTGACACACTGGTGTTACGTGATCTTCCCTCTTCCTCGGACTCACTGCTGTGACACAGTCATCCCGTTTCTTTTGACTCACTGCTGTAACACGATCATCCCTTTTCTTCTGACTCACTGCAGTGACGCAGTCATCTCCTTTCTTTTGATTCACTGCTGTGACAGAGCCATCGCGTTTCTTTTCACAAGCTGCATTTACATAGCCACACCTTTTCTTTTGACTCACTACAGCTACGCAGATATCTTCCGACTCATCCACTGAATTCTCATTATCAGAACTAAGTACCTGTTCACATAAATACAGGAATATTTCATTTAATTGAAGACTAGTAGAAAATGACTTTTGCAACAGATAAAGGCTCAAGAATATTTTGAACAAAGAAAACATATAAATCCTCATTTTCCTTCCCTCCTGTATGTGATTTTGTTCCTTTTTCCTCGTTTTCTATTTGGAGCAAATGAAGGATGAATTATGTAATTAACTCCTTTCTTCTTCTTAGGCAGTGAACATTTCGTAAAATCAGTGACACAGAGTCATCTTAAATTTTATTGTATTTATTCATGTTCCTAAAACATGGGGATCATAATAGGGTCACTAGAAAATCACGGTGTCCAAAAATGAGAGATTTTTTTAGATATTTGAATTAATTACTAACAAAGAAGGACTTGGAATGTAATGCCATAGCATAAGAGGGGATTGGACAAAATGTAAAAAGTGCTACAAAAGAAAATTGAAAACAAAAAGATTCTATCAAGTTAAAAAATAAATTCTACAAAATGGTTATTAGACTGGCTATGGTTTATGATATTGGACATTATGGTCAGTCAGCCATTAAGGAACTTAAACTTGACGTCATACTTTATAGTGCCTCACATCCATTGAAAGCTGGGTATGGCAAGGAAGATTTACCATTCATTCTGTAACGTTCAGGAAGCCGATAAGTCAGACACGTCCATAAGATAAATGAAATAGAAATGAAGATGTTTAGAAATGTCGTCATACTAAAACGCAGAAAATAAATGAGAATGCACGCAAGCCAACAGGTGACACCAATTGGAGATAAATTAAGGAAATATGAATTAGTTGGTCGGGCAATGTCTTGTGTTGACGTAAAGCTATTCCCATTCGAAACAGAGAGGTAGATCACAAAACTAAAATGGTTTGGCGCGGCTAAAAAAAAGGTTTGATTTGATTGGATCTTTCGATAGATCAAGCAATAATTGAAAATAATCAAGCGATAAAGAATTCAGAAAACACAAAAAATTTCACATGATAGGGGTATTCTAGTCCTTGGGCATGTCAGAAATTGAAATCGAAAAGAAAGCAGCAAAACAATGAAGTTTGCAGAAAAAATAAGCATTCGTGTCAAGTAACAAGGTGATCATGTTTTGCTTCAAACTTACCATATCTGATGAACGATTCTTTTGACATTCTTTATACACTAAAGAACCGAACGGCACTTGAATAGCAATGACAGAAGACTCCTCTGGGGAAATTCTCGTTTTCGATTCGATATGACACTTCTCGCGATTTTTAACTACTGAAGTCTTAGCAATAGGGGTGTAAATAGAAACTTCTTGTCTTTTCTTAGAATGTCTAGACATAGGCTCTGCTAATTCATCAATGTACCTCCTTGTAGGCTTACGAGATCTCTTTTGTGTAGTACGGGCATCACTGTTGGCCGGGTTCGAGATCTTTGCCAATTCATCCTCGCCATTGGAACTGTTACTCTCAGCATTTTGAACCATCAGCCCAAATTCCTTGTTTTCCTGAATCTTTGAACTGCAGAACAACTCCCCAGATGTAAAATCAGAAGGGAAAAGGCTTCCACCATCCTCATCAGATGATATACCTCGAGAATGGCTCGGTATATTTTGCGACTCACAAATATTTTGTATAGTAGATGACAAAGGAAATTTCAAAGGTTTCTCCTCAACAGATGTTTCACACTCTTGGCGGATACAAATATCACTTAATTCAGAATTGTGAAAGTTAATCCGGTCATTCTGGCATTCTGTCACGTCAGTGATTGCTAATAAATCTGATTTCCAAGGTGTGTTAGCATCAGAACTTGACCCCGGTATTGGACTTTCTGACAATGACATGTGCAAGCCTTCACTCAAACCATAATCCAAATTGGTAATACTTTGAGCAAATTCAATACCTGTACCCAATTGAACAAATATTTTTGGAGGGATATCTCACTTGATAACTATAAATATCAGAATAACAGTTGAATATCAAGGAAAAGGATGTCCACCTGAAAAGTAATCTTCACCCATGCTACAGAAATCATTTGACAATTGAAAATATCCAGCTTCAACTTCACTTGGCATTACATCAAGTACCTACATGTGAACCATCCCACTGAGAAGATGATGCCATTTAGCAAAAGACGTGCACAAAATTCAACAAAACCTTGTCAAAGCTATCATTAAGTCTTCTAACTACAATCCCTCGAAAGTAACGTGTCTTTCGACGGCAATAATATTCCTCTGTAAACACAGCACCTAATTGCAAAAAAAAAATAATGGAGTTCAAGTTCCAAATATGGCATTCCAAAAGATAAGAATAATTGGAACGTACAACATTGATCTGGGTATAAACATTAAATAAAGCATTCGGGTACAATCTTGTCCGTAGCTTCTTTTATGTATGTGTCTCTGTGTGTAGAGAGAGAGGTGTTTCAGCAAGATTTGTGACAACGGACAACAAGTATCAACAAAAGACACTTGACAGACTATCCATCAATGAAAAACACAATTTGTAAATGGTTGTTAACCTAAGAACATGAGCAAAAAAAATTATTATATAACATAAAATTAAATTCGATGATCACATTTCATAGGGACTATACTCGACCATTTGTCGGGAAAGATTAAAATAATTATGACCTACTTCTTGCTTGGGAACAACTCCCCCTTCCTGAGCAACACCATAATTTGGTCCAACTGCACATAGTCACAAAGTTCAATGAGGTGTCAGATGGCAGCCAGCAAATACTCAAACATTTAGGATATCAAATACCTAGTAAATGAACAACATCCAAAGACTGTTAAAAATAAATAATAAAAAAATTGAGTTGGAACGTATATCAATAATTATATCTTAACCCAAAAAAGGAAGAAGCAGTGAACTTTATAGCACTTAATTCCTTCACATTACCAACAAGACAAAGTTGTTCATTATTGAAATTGTAAGACGGAATTCAGAATCACTATGAATGCTTCCACAGTGGTGCATAACGAACAGTCGCACTCAGGTACAAGGACTATTTTTGTTCCCATAGATGTTCCTAGCGAAAGCAAGACTGTTTTGATGAGGACAACTGGGGGCCTAATAAATAAAGAATACATTTTTCTTACTAACTAATAATTTTTTATATCCCTTCAACCACTAATTACCAATAAGCAGAAAAATGTATTCACATGATTATTTGGTTTGACGAGGAGGGGAGAGTTATGCTTCAGATTTAGGCTATACCAGAGCTGCAGGAAACCTCTTCCATTTTCAAGGCATTCTCTGAGATCTTTTCATTGAAACACAAGACACTATCCATTGAAACATGCTCATCTTGGGGTTCTACAAGCAGATGTCGAACGTCAGTTGTCCCGTCATCCAATGTCAGAGGTCCATCTTCCATGACACCTGAAAAATAGTATTGATAGCTCCAAAGATGTCCTATATAAGTTCCATTAATAAGAAAACAGAATACCCTATTTATGATCAATTAACTGGATCATATATGCGACCAACAAAAAGTGAACAAAATAAACAGCAAAAGAATTACAAATATGGATAATAGAGGAGAAAATTCACTCTCTTCTGCATATATGCCCTGAGATACAGCTGAAATTTCAGTTTATCAAGCCCATTCAGCTTCATTTTGAAAAGAAAAACAAATGGGTTAGACAGAGACATGTTTCACTGTCGAAGATAAATTCAGAGAGATATAGCAACTCGAAATTTACTCAATCAAGTCCACTCACCTCTGTAGCTGAAAGAAGGAAAATAATAAAAAATTCCTAGCAAAAATTTCTTCTACCTAAAGAAACCAAAATATTTTATATTTATCCTAAAAGCTCAAGCTACTTCAGTGCCAGAAAATCCAACAGCTTATGTCAGCATTGACTACATAAAGAAAAAAGTGAATTTAGATTAAACAATCTCTGTTTTGATAGCGGATGTAAATAAGAAAAGTACTAAAACTTTGTAGTTCAAGTTCTTGCCAACTTCATTAAACGTCTGACGCAGGCTTAATCTACGCTCATAGTTGTCATCTATCACTAAATTCAAACTCTCTCCTTCAATCCAACAGACACACTTAAACCCATGAACTGTCATTGCTGTCTCCCTCCCCCTATTTCTCCAAGTCTCAATCTTTACAAACTCGAACCTAAACACTACATGTGGAATGCGCTCAATTTAGACAGCCAGCAAACAATTCATTTAATTGCCAAAGAAAATTGAAATTTGGGTCATCACTTATAAAATGCAATTCAGAGTAACCGATAAGTTTTGGACAATCTATTAATAGTTGCAGAATCATGATTTTAAAGATAACTTCCGATGTTTATGTACAGCATTCTACACTGGAAAATTTATTCTAGATTCAAAATTGCGTTTGCATTTCAACAATCGATGAGTTGATTCCTTCCATTTACCAGCAAGAAAGTTCTTTATAGATTCTAGTTTTAGAAACTAAATTTAAAAATAGGTTCCTAAGGCCAGAGGCTTTCCCAATTGCAAATGTGTGTCAATACAGTCAAACTCATTTAAGGGTTTCTCTAATGAACGGCTATTAAATTCAAATAATGGTATTTAATGCCAACGTGATTAATCCTTAATTCTATTCCTGCAAGCTTCAATACTCGGATTCCTAAGTAATTTTCAGACATTCGTAACTTTAAATAAGGTCTTTAGACAGAAAAAAATTTTAAAGAGCTTTTTAATAATTTTCCCTTGTGTATCCTCCTTTGCACCACTTACAGACACGTTATTGAGTTTTCACGAGAATACAATTAATTCAGACATACATATTCATTTGACGTTTTCAAATCAATGCATTAATAGACTTGGCTGATAAACAAATTGACATCCTTCAGGCCATTATTTATTATTTATTTTTTTATTTTCTATGCTCCAGCAATGATCTTTATATAGTTTCCAACAAACTTACTTTTAAAAGGTCAGGGTAATATCTCTGGGTTTGGAGTCGTTCGTGTACGGATATTAATTGAACTTGCCTACAAAACATAAAAAAGTAGAATATACAAGTCAGAAAACGTACTCTTTTTTTGCAAGATGAATTTATGAGTGAGCTTGTTTTCAATGTCATTCAACGAGAAGAAAAGACGAGTGATTTCATAAACCTAACGAGATATGATATTTGATCACTTAAAACTAGAATCCTTATGCATAAAAAGCTGGTTGCATACTTACCATCAAGTATCAGATTCTCCATTAGAAGCACCCTCACGCTTCAATAATGGAAATGTGCTAGCTTCAAGTATTAATTCCAAAATGAAATTTTGAAAATTCATTAATATTTAAACTACTGCGTCTCATTAATTTTTAGCACCAGAAATTATTTCAACCCTGATATCATGTATTCTTCACACATTTCTGTAGAATTTCTTTTTCCTAAAATGTATTTAAATTCAACCATAAAATAACAGTATCTCTTTCTAAAATAATAATACTCAGTCGATGCGTAATTTGTAAAGATCTCTGATCTCACATTGATTCAAATAGCTTAACATCCTTAAACTCCCCAAGCCCCCAAAATAAAAACCCAAAACAGGAAACACAATAAACAAGCGATAAACAATTAACAATTAAAAAAAAACATAATTAGCGACACTACAAGCAAAAAATAAATGTGATGCCCAGAATAATTTTTTTTAACAAATTTAAGAATACACAATTATTTAGAAATGAGAGAAAGAATTGACCTTAAAGCTTCAATTTTTTGGACAATGTTAGCGAGAGGAATGGAGCAAAGAGTACAGGGAAAGTGAGGAATAAGAAAGACAAGTTTCATCCAGTGTGGAAAAGTAGGTACCGTACTAACATTTATTGAACGGAATCGAAAGGGATATAATTTGTTGTAATGGAATCTGAGTTTGGCGTCCGCCGTGGAGATTCGTAGTTAGTTTATGATTACGATGCGTTAACCACTTGCTTTCGTTGTTGCCTAGGTCGATTTAGTTCCTGCTAATCAGCTATGTCATGTCTTAATCAGGTCAACGCAAAATTGACCCTCCCAAATCTTACCAATTTATATTATTCTTTACATTTTATTTGTCATTAACTTTTTGTGCATTTGCGACATAGAATAATGATATCAGTTTTGCTGATACTTAGCACCTGTCTAGATGATAGTACAATGTTATTTGTACGTCATGCTTGACATCACAAGATTTGATTAGTGAAAAATTGGCCAATAAGTGTTGTCACGTGATACAATGTAAAGAATAATGTACATGTAGTATGGATGTAGTAAAATTACTGGTGTCTAATTAATGTTGCAATTCAATCTTGAAATTATATGTTACAAGAGTGATAGGTGTAGGCCCAAACAAAAAATAGAAATTTAATAATTGTATACAACATTCAAAATATCCATTGATTCAACCTCAAGATGAGCTAATTTTCAATTAAAAATTGATCAGTTTACTTATAAAAAATTAGCCGGTCTATGTCAAAAAATTTTGATTTTATATAATTATCTTTTTTTTTTTTTTACGACCAACTTGACCTCAATTTGGTCATTTGACCGTTGACTCTTTAACCTTTTCAAATGCATATTCAAGTCGAATGCTCGAATAAACCAAGAAAGAGGAATTCAAATTTATTGGTAGTACGAGCATGGCTTTAGTACTTTAGGAATCTATACACAGTATTAACACTGTTGAGTGAGCAGTGAAGTCTTTAAGAAATGAATCATACATTTCGTGTGACGTTATTGATATAATTTTAGTATTAGAAATTAATAATTTTGCAAGAAAAATTCAAGGACCAGTACTGTTAGATATAGAGCATGTTTAGATGGCTTATCTTAGAGAAGTTTCAAATATATGAATTATGTTGACTTCTCGATGAATTTGAAACATGCATTTTCAGTCTCAACAAACTAAGCATCATTCTCAATAAATTTTAAATTAATTATGTTAATAATTTTTAAGTCACTGGTGCATAGCTAAATCGATCCAATCCAAATGAGATCGTTAATTTTGATGTACCCTTCCTTTCTCCAATACAAAGGTGACGAACAACAGAACACAAAGGAAAATGAGGCTAAGAGGAGTTGAAAGCCAACCCTGATTCATGATTGTCCTTGATCTCCTTCCTTGCCTGCTGACTCTCCATTGGTCGCCAAGCCACGAATTTTCACATCGTAGAACACTTCTTCAACTCTTCTAAGATCATACTTCATTCCTGTCCCAAGAAAATTCATCACTCTGTGAAGTTAAATGATGCAGAATAAATTGCAGTTGATAGAGACACTGGCTCAAAATCAATCTAGCTATATAGCCATCACGAAAATCAAACAAATAGAAAGATAATGCCGAGAAGAATAAAGCCATCCTTCTGCACATCCGCAAGGACCTTAACCATCATAGATTGCACAAGCAACACCAGAATGATTTAACTTACCATCAAATTTCTTGCGCAAAAAATCATTCCGAAGATTAAGCATGCGAAATGCTGCATGTAGATCTGTCAAGAATTTCAAAACTTTTTTTGGACATTCATAATCCCCAGCAGTCACTTGGTTCACCACATACCTCGGCTGCAAAAGCATGTACCAGTTACTCATTTTCCGCCCATTACAGAGGACAAATATCTTTACTAACTGACAATAGTAAAATCAGTTATATTCAGCAATAACTATTTTCTTTTCTTAACTGTTTTGGTTATATAAAGTCTAAAAACGACGAGCATTATAGTCGAATTGTGTTTGTGAGTGTTTAAAAGGCATCAGAGTTGTTTTTAGAGCATTCATTTTGGAGGGGAAGCTAAAGGAAGAAAGTAATTAGTAAGAAGGATAATGGAGAGCGAACGTGATTATCAAAGAATCCCATGTTCTCTTTGGCGACCCTCCTCCAGAACCTTGGGAAATAAAAAGGATATTTTGATATTGTACTTACCAATTCATTTGACATAAAACAAATTCCTGTACAAGAAAAAACTCTGGATCAATACAATGTGAAAAATATCCGAGTTCAAGAAAAATGATAACAAAGTGAGATAAGTATAATACTCTTGGACAACAATAAATATAAGAAAATAAGAAGAGGATCAAACGGCTTACAAACATTCAAGGAAGTAGATTGGTCTTTCAGTCACAAACGTTAAAAAGCAAGTTCACAGTTTTCGCCAAAGAAAAGTTCACAACATGCCAGTGCTTTCTAAAATAACCAATTCTTTTATCATAATTTCAGGCGGTTTTAAGCAGTATAAATAAAGGGGTCATTCAATCAAAAAAAATGACAGTTCAGGAGTTGTACATAGTGATAATTTGCGATGAAAAGTTATAGCGAAGCATCTAGAGCAGAGAAACCAATCGACACCCTGAACTCATGGTCGAAACTTGAAACCAAATTCAGCCAAAGCTTGGACACTTACCTACAAGATAGTCTTCGACATCAAGTCCAAACTCGGTGGGATTCACTGTGTCATAGACCAAGAAACAATACTAAGATATTATCACATTCTCAGCAAACTTAAACTATTGTAAATCAGTTGGATTAAAATAAAAAAAGGAAACTACTATCAGGTTACCGAAAGGCCTAAAACTTGGAGTACTGCAATGATAGTCGTTCAAAAATGTGCGTTACTTAACCAATTCATATATAGACGAACAAATGGGTTTCTAAAAACAAAAGGAAGGTAAAAGTGAAATTTTTATCTTGCTAAACAATTTAGCTCCAGCTAGTAGAGATGATAATAAACCTACACTGCAGCTCATTAGAAGTTATGCAAGTCCTTTTGCTAATTAAAGTACAGACGAATCATGGGGGTTGCCAATTAAAATGAAACTGTTGTTTCGCAAGGCAATTTAGCAACTAGATCCAAATAAGATACGATAATGGAGTTCAGAACCATAAAAAGTACAGATGAAATATGTTATAAGCAAAGCAACTTGACACCAAAATCCACATCTTGACATCTTGTAGTAGGTAACTTCACAATATATATTCTGATGATTAAAAACTCCACGGAAGATGCATAATCCAAAACTTTTCCATGAAATCTCATTATTTTTAAGGGATAATAAGGTGAATAAATGAAGAGAGATGATACTATTTACAAAGCAAGCTCGGCATTTCCGATGTCAAATGAGAAAAGACAATCATCACAAGTCAACGTAGAGCTTTTATTTCATATTTGAGCTTGGGCTCTCATGTTTTCAAAGTGCTTTATCCATTCAGCTGGATTCCATGCTTCACAACCGTGAAAAAAACCATAAAACTATGCAATAACATACACATCCTACTCGAAAGAACATATTCCAGGCAAATTACATCTTTCAACTGAATTTGCAACATTGAGAAACAAAATTATTTAATCCATGAAAGTAGTTGTTTTTTGTTGAGCAAGCTAGAAAAATTTTAACCCTATTTTGAGTGGCATTTGAACATACATCCAAGTTTCGCCTCAGCTTCAGTGTGCAGTAGAAGAGTCCCAGTTTCTAACCAATGTATGAAGGAGAGCAATGACACTACAGTCTGAGTCTCACTCCGCCAATCACCGTGATACCTAATGATAAAAAAAATTCTTAAACCATAACAAAGATTTGATAGCACTTAAAAAGTCCACAAACAAAAAATTGAACAATTTTTTTTTTCTCAAACCTGTAATACTGCTCAGGACATTCACGAATAATTTCTGCAAGCTTATTATATAATTCCCTCAGACCACCAATTTGTTGCTTCGCCTTCTCTATAACATCTAATCAAAATTATAACAATGACAATGAAATCAACATCAATAAGAATGGCAATTATAATAATAATGATAATATAATATTTTTCTATTATTTTTAACCAATGCACTAGCACAATCTAAATTGAGCACATTTTATAGTAATCAATAAATTAGAGTTCATCCATTGATTACAAAGCCCCAGTGAGATGGAGAAAGAACCAATATACTATTATAATAATGACTACAGTGATGGCGGCATTATCACAAAGGCATACCTGAAAACCCACTATCCATTCAACAAAACTACGCCTTATCATAAAAAATGTTGATATTTTTTAAGCTTAACACCAATGTTGTCTTCTTTTCTCTGTTTTTTTTTTTAAAGTTATTTATCGTACACTAATGTTTCTTTTGAAGAGAATAGAAAGTAAAGGTAAATTCAGCAGAAAAGAAAAAGTACAAGAGTAAAATTACAACGCCCCATTTGGACTATATCTTTGACCTATCTTATTTTAATAAAACAAACTAAATAATGTGTTTCGAGACGCTATAACCATCCAACAATCATAATCAGTTTTAAAATTAAGACAAAATTAGATACATCCATCAAAGTTAAAGCTATGAAACAGCAATCAGATTGAAATAAAATAAAACTTGAACTTTGACATTCCTATTGGAAAACCGAAGTTTAAATTTAAGTAAATGACAGGAATGTACCGGATATAGAGCGGCAGTGGTGGATGAGGAGAAGGCTAGAGTGCATGAGCCTTGTGGTGGACTCAATTTCCATAGCAACGGCTCGAATGCGTTCACGTAGCTTGCCAGAATCTTCCAGCTGGCTCCGCAACTCCTCGAACTGCTTCTCCAGTTTTTCAACCGTTGGTGAATGTGGCATGTGTTCACCCTCCCCATCCGCCATTGAAGTGGAAGAAGTATAGGTAGAGTGATAACAAACTGGCAAAATGGCTACATATTTCAGAAGAAAAATGAGGGGTTATGTTGACAGCTACCGTAACCATAATAAATAGAAACAACAATCAATATTTAGAAGGATCTCTAGGAGTTTTACATCCTATTATGTGGAGCTTTACTGGTAGTATGTAGTATTCTTTTCGTATTCAAAAATGTTCGAGTGAAATGTTCTACCCAATGGAAAGTTTGTACCTAAATCCTTGAAAGTAACAATAACATAACACCGTAGTTCTCAAAAACAGACAATATCCGGAATTGCATAATCATCAGTAAATGCAGAAGAAAAATTCCAAGTAGAAGTACAGAGAACAACTACTCCTTCTACATCAGTGTCTTTAAGCAGAAATCAATTCAAACTAGATGGAGCGCATATTACACTTCCAATTTCATAGAACTAGAAAACGCTAAGACATATATCATGTAATCTTCACATACATTACTCTTACAACGGCCTTTTCCTCCCCCAAAACGGAAAAAAGACAATAAACAAGTGATAAACAATTAACTATAAACGACAAGAGAAACACACTAAGCAACACAAAATGAAAAAAAAAAATCAATATACAGAAATATATAAGACAATAATAAAAACCAATTCCTGTATAAAAGTACACCATTTACTTCAAATTCGAGTGAGAATTGACCTAAAAACTGAAATTTCCTCAGCCGACTTTTAGAAAAGTGAGAGAGAAGGGGGAATCGCCGAGTAGAGAGAGGAAGGGACCGTACAATGTGCGGAATCAAAATGGATATTATTGTCATGGAATCCGAGTTTGGAGTCCGGCGGGAAGACGTGATTAAGGATGTGACGACGACGTTTAACAGAGGTCGCAGTTTATTTGTTGCATAGGTCGGTGTAGTTCCATACATTTTCAACTCTTTAAAATATTAATATTAATATTAATTATATTACAACATAAAATTATTATAATTATTAACATTTTTAACCTTTTGTAATAATATTTTATCTACTAGAAGATTAAGAAAAGTAGAAAACACGAGTTTGGGGGGGTATATTTCATCGTACGTGGAGTATTTATGTAAATCCAAAAAAGGAAAAGGAAGTAATTTTCCCCGAAATTTGATTATAAAGTATTTTGCGTCAATTTTTCCTTTTCTTCGGCCTATTTTTATCTTGTGGAAATTACATAAAACCAATTTTTTTAAGCTACCATTTCAAAAATCAGATGTAAGATTTGTTTATACAAAAATCAGATAATAATTCAATATTAATAATTATATTATAAAATTTAAATTAATATATTTCCATTCACCTCTAGGCTGGCAACGGGGAGGGGAGGGGAGTGGCGGGTCGGGGCAACCTCCCCCGCCCCCTCGCCAGCAATTTTTCTTTCCGTCCCCGCCTCGTTACCCGTTTAAGGCGGGGCGGGGCGCCGTTTACTATCCCCATTTAATTTTTTTTTAAAAGTTTTTGATAATTCATTTTATTGTCCCCATTCATTAAAGTGAGATAATAATATATATTTTTATTTTTTTTATTTTTAAAAGTTAAATTATTCAAATATATTTGGTTAACTAAGTCTTTTATTATTTGTCATATTTTTTAGATAATCTTANAAAAGTTTTTGATAATTCATTTTATTGTCCCCATTCATTAAAGTGAGATAATAATATATATTTTTATTTTTTTTATTTTTAAAAGTTAAATTATTCAAATATATTTGGTTAACTAATACTTTTATTATTTGTCATATTTTTTAGATAATCTTAGTTGTCATTTTCTATTAGAACTAATGAAATTTATGAAATTTTTCATTTAAAATATTGAATTCTAAAAAAAAATTAAATGGGGCTGGGCGGGGTACCCGTTACACGTACCTGCTCTAGGGCGAAGTTACCCGCCTCGTCCCCGACCTGAATACCCGATATGTATCGGATTTGTCGGATTTTTTTACCATCCCTATTCACCCTCACTAAATTTCATTCCAAACCGCAATTACTTTCCCTTCTTCTTTTTTCTCTCTATGCCCCTGTTTGACACCCTTTTTTTTCTAATTCTCATTTTCATTTTTTTCTCTTACTTCATGTCAACCACACATTCTTCCAATAAAATAATATTACACACAAATCTAAAATTTTTCATAACTTTTCCACCACACATTCTCCCATCAATCACTATTTTAAAAATTTTTATCTTCAAAAAATGGGTATCAAACACACCCTTAAAGACTGCCTCTCATCGTCTCCGTTTAAAGCAAAATTCTTTAATTTTTATTCTCATTTTCAACTACATATTCACACAATAATATATTCTGCATATATATCCAAATCTTTTTTCTACTTTTTAGTCACATATTTTTCAAAAAATCACTATTTAAAATATCATTTATCTCAATAATAACCAACAAATAAGGGTTAAAGTTGTGCATGTACAATATTTAAGTATTACTTTATTATTAAAGAGAACAAATTAAGGGCGTGTCCCATTATTGAGAGAAAAATAGAGTAATGAATAATATTTTTTGGAGAATGTGTGGTTGAAATTTAAAGTAACTTTATTGGTTTGTGTGTAGAATATTTTATTGGGTGAATGTGTGGTGGAGAATCTTACTGTAGTTCCCATTATTGAGAGAAAAATAGAGTAATAAATAGTATTTTTTGGAGAATGTGTAGTTGAAATTAAAGTAACTTTACTGTTTTGTGTGTAGAATATTTTATTGGATGAATATGTGGTGGAGAATCTTACTGTAGCAAACAATTTTTTGGAATAATGATAGACAAACACGGGCTAAATTGTAACTAAGTGTCCGTTTGATTGCAAGGGTGGAAAATGAATGGAAAGAAAATGAATTTCAGGGAAAGTAATTGTCTAGAAATTATTTTGTAGAGAATTGTTAATTAAGTATGTTTGATTGCTATAATTTTCCACCCGAAAATTATTTGAAATTTTGGATTTTTTTGTTCACGTTTGACTTTATTTTACATGAAAATTGTTCATTAAAATGAAATTTTTTTTTACAACTGGCTATGAAATTTGTTAACATTGCCAAAAAGTAAAAAAAAAAAAAATTTGCTCAAAAATTATTTTTTCATCAAAGTTTAGTGTTCGTTTGGCTTCGTTTTATATGGAAATTATCCATTAAAGTAAATTTTTTTTTATAATTGGTTATGAAATTTGTTTCCGTTGACAAAAAATAAAATAAAATAATAATAATAATAAATGGCAGAACCTGAAAAAGGCTTTTCCAGGTTTTTAAGGAAAAAGGGCGCGTGTGTGGGGGGAGGGAAAAATTTTTCTTGCCCAAAATTGTCCAATCAAACCTTTGTTTTGCATGGAAATGGAATTGTTTTTCTAAGTTCCATAGAAAACAAGTGTTATCAGGGCATAATTGTAGAAAATTTTCTTTAGAAATGAATTTAAGATATATCAACTTCATTCTAGATTAATTATGGTTCAAAATGACGTGTTTAATACTCAAACTAGAAGAGAGGTTGATATAATTTCTCAAATGTTACACAGTGTCTCCGTTATGGATTCTTTTAACTTATGTCCCTGTTTGGTCCCCACTATTTGGCATTTTTGAAGGGTTGAAAAATTTTTAGAATAGTGATTGATGGGAGATATGTGGTTGAAAAGTTTTAGATTTGTGTGTATTATTATTTTATTTGATGAATGTATGGTTGAGATGAAGAGAGAGAAAATTAATGTAATGTAATAGAATTTAATGGGGGCCATGTTTCATGTGTAGTATTTTTTAAAGATTAATCTACTTGTACAAAAGTGGATTTACAAAATGATGTGGCAAAATCTATGATGTTGATTTCAAAAAGTGTTTTTTAAGAGCATGTTTGGCTAAGTTTAAAATCCAATTAAAATTGAAAATATAGTCGTTATTGAGTCTCACTCGTCTAATAAAAGTCAACAATAACGATTAATTTTTCAATTTTAATCTCCACCGAACACGCTCTAAATCATTGATTGACAAGATGTCACGTCACATTTTGTAAACCATTTTTGTAATTCATTTTTGTACACACGGAATGATTCTTTTTTTAAATCAACTTTAATAAAGTTCAGAGCCGGCGGCCCCACACGCACCGTGCTTGAATGTCTTTCACTATCGCTTTGGTCTTCTCAGCGTTCGAAGCGCGTAAGCAACCTTCCAAGAGAAACGCTTTGTCCCCCACATGCAATGTTTAACATAAACAAACACCTTAATCTTGACTTAATTAAGAATAATTAATAACAATAACTAAAATCCCACGTTCACAAGTTTACTTTAACATCAGATTACGAAAAATTTGACCCCATGAACACGAGAGGGAGGACAGGGCCGTTATAAAATTAGCTATTTTAGCCATTCATTTATAACTTCTTTAGCCAAAAAATCGGATCATCATATTTGAGAAATTTCTTTTCTTGTAGTACGCATTTTCCTCATTTTGTGTTTTGCCTTTTAACATTCAAGAAAACAAGTGGAAACTTCCTGAGAGGGAAGGGGATACTGCCTGGTAGTTTCTGCTACTTTTTGGAGTCTATAATAATAATGTGTTGAACGGAATCACTGGTTCAAAAGAGAGCAATTAAGACGAAGAAAAATACAGGAAAGATAAGATTTTGGTAGGGAAAATGGAGAGTTTGTTAAGTGACAAATGGGAAGTGAAATCGAAGCATTCATCGGAGGAAGTGTTGCAGCGGTGGAGGAGTTTTTGTGGAGTGGTGAAGAACCATAAACGCCGGTTTCGGTTCACGGCCAACCTCCCCAAGCGTTGTGAAGCTGCCGCCATGCGCAAAAACATTAAGGTCCCTCCATTTCCATTTGTTTTTTCCCGAAATTCTTTCATTAACTTGAGCCAATTTATGCTAATTTATAAATAGTGTCTTTATCCATTCTTTTTCCTTTTCGGGTGCTATGTTTATCTCATTTTGGTATCAATACTTAAAATTTTCACTGCTTCAGGATTTCCTGTAATTTATTGCCTAAGTTGTAATAATCACATAGTTCCAGTTTATCTTTCAGTTGTTTGAGTTTAATTGTAATTGAGTAATCAAGAAACGATGCGACTTAAGAATGTGGCTGATTGTATTGTGTCTTGTGTAATATAGGAGTTGAGAATTGCAGTCCTTGTATCTCACGCTGCTCTACATTTCATAGAAGGTGAGATTTTCATTTTCCTACTTAAGATCGTTTTGGTGACCTAATAGTACGTAGAATTTCGACTGACTCCTTTTTATTGTATAATTGCAGGAGCGAAGCCGAGTGACTATACTGTACCTAAGAACGTTCAAGAAGCTGGTTTTCAGATTTGTGCTGATGAATTAGGATCCATAGTCGAAGGTCATGACATGAAAAAGTTAAAGTGTTATGGAGGGGTGTCAGGTATTGCAGATAAGATTGGCACATCAACCACCAACGGGCTTCCTACTGATGATGAAGCCCTCAAGTGCAGAGAAGAGATTTACGGGATCAATAAATTCATTGAGGCTGAAGCAAAGGGCTTGTTGGTATTTGTTTGGGAAGCTCTTCAAGATATGACTCTCATGATCCTTGGTGTCTGTGCATTTGTCTCTCTGATTGTTGGAATAGCAACAGAAGGATGGCCGAAAGGAGCTCATGATGGCCTTGGAATTGTTGCTAGCATTTTGTTGGTGGTGTTTGTCACGGCCGGTAGTGATTATCGCCAGTCTTTACAGTTCAAGGATTTGGACAAAGAGAAGAAGAAAATCTCCATTCAAGTTACAAGGAATGGTTATCGACAAAAAATGTCCATCTACGAGCTACTACCTGGTGATGTAGTACATCTCTCTATTGGAGATCAAGTACCTGCAGACGGTCTTTTTCTTTCAGGATTTTCTGTTTTAATTGATGAATCTAGTTTGACGGGTGAAAGTGAGCCGGTGATGGTCAATGCAGAAAACCCTTTTCTACTGTCCGGAACCAAGGTTCAAGATGGCTCTTGCAAAATGCTGGTTACTACAGTTGGCATGAAGACTCAATGGGGAAAACTAATGGCAACTCTCAGTGAAGGAGGAGACGATGAAACTCCTCTACAGGTTAAATTGAATGGAGTGGCAACCATCATAGGAAAAATAGGCCTCTTCTTTGCAGTTGTGACATTTGCAGTTTTAGTGCAGAAAATGATGGGCCGCAAATGGCAAGAGGGAACAACTTTAAGCTGGTCTGGAGATGATGCTTTGCATTTGTTAGAATACTTTGCCATTGCCGTTACCATTGTTGTCGTTGCAGTTCCTGAAGGACTCCCTCTTGCTGTGACACTGAGCCTTGCCTTTGCCATGAAAAAGATGATGAATGATAAAGCACTTGTGCGCCACTTAGCAGCTTGTGAGACCATGGGATCAGCCACTACTATCTGTAGTGACAAAACCGGGACCTTAACAACTAACCACATGACCGTGGTGAAATCATGCATTTGCATGAATGTCAAAGAATTGAGCAAACCAGGTGACGCTTCTGTTTTGCGCTCGGAAATCCCGGATTCTGTAGCAAAAACTCTGCTACAATCAATTTTTAATAACACTGGTGGAGAAGTTGTCGTTAACAAGGACGGAAAGTGTGAGATTTTGGGAACACCAACTGAAATGGCTATTTTGGAGTTTGGCCTATCACTTGGTGGGAATTTTCAAGAAGAACGACAAGCATCTACACTTGTAAAAGTCGAGCCATTTAACTCCACAAAGAAGCGAATGGGTGTGGTACTGGAGCTTCCCGAAGGACGTCTACGAGCTCACACAAAAGGTGGATCAGAAATAATTTTGGCTGCCTGTGAGAAGGTGGTCAACTCAAGCGGTGAAGTTGTTCCCCTGGACGAACAATCCGTCAATCATCTGAATGCTACCATCGATCAGTTTGCCAGTGAGGCTCTTAGGACTCTATGTCTTGCCTACATGGAACTGGAAAATGGGTTCTCTGAAAATGATGCCATTCCTGCCTCGGGATATACTTGTATAGGGATTATAGGAATCAAAGACCCTGTACGCCCTGGAGTCAAGGAGTCTGTTGCCCTTTGTCGTTCAGCTGGTGTGACTGTTCGGATGGTTACGGGAGATAACATCAATACTGCAAAAGCTATTGCTAGGGAATGTGGGATATTAACTGATGACGGTATAGCAATAGAAGGTCCAGTTTTTCGAGAGAAGAGTATGGAGGAATTGCTCGAACTGATTCCAAAGATACAGGTAATTCACATACTAATCTACAAACTTGAATCTGATGATGGGATCAGGTTCTGTTGTCTGATTGCAAGGCGCACTCTATCATCTTCTTATTTTAAGTCAACAGGCAATTAAAAATATTATTTCCTTCCTGTGGCTCATGATATTTTTCATCTTTTTAGGTAATGGCTCGTTCTTCACCGTTAGACAAGCATACATTGGTGAAGCACTTGAGAACCACTTTTAATGAAGTTGTGGCTGTAACTGGTGATGGAACAAATGATGCTCCTGCTCTTCATGAAGCAGACATTGGACTCGCAATGGGCATTGCTGGAACTGAGGTGAACTTTCATTATCCTCTTTTTCATGGTCCCTTGTGAATGAAACTATCCATGGAGTGAAAGATTTTACAATCGACAGTGTTTTTAATGGAGGGTTTAGAAGTGGGTTAATGGTGGCTCGTTTAATAAGGAACGATTCTTATGCTTTCCTTTCTTAAGGGAATTATATCCTTGTGTTGTTTGCCCATAGCATGGTGAGAAAATATGATTAACATTGCCCATAGAGTTTGAGGTATCTTATAAAAAAATTCTATCAGATCTACATACTTCAGTGTTGGTCAATGTTGAAAAATCAGGGCATGTTACAAGCGGACCAGACTAAAGAATTTCGTATGCATCTTACTTAGGATTATGTGCTTCTGGGTCTAAATTCTTTACCCACATGATTGTAGAGGGCATAGTTGATGGCAAGAGCTAACAACGGCATATCATATTATAAAACTTATTACATTTTGGCGTTAATAGCAAAAGATTTTACTTAGTTGATCACAGTTGATGGTTGGCTCTGTTGTCTTTGCATACCTTGCTCTGTAACCACCTTACATTCGGAAAACTTTTTGCTGTCTTCAGCATATTAATTTGTGATTATTTTTCTGAACGCAGGTGGCAAAAGAGAGTGCTGATGTCATAATTCTGGATGATAATTTCTCGACAATCGTGACTGTAGCCAAATGGGGGCGATCCGTCTATGTAAATATCCAAAAGTTTGTTCAGTTCCAGCTGACTGTTAATATTGTGGCGTTAGTTGTAAATTTCACTTCAGCTTGTATGACAGGTAAGGAAGTTTGATCAGTTTCTCTTCTTTACACAGTAATTTGAAACTTATAATTTGATTAATTCACATGCTTGCAAATGAACGGTATTGCAGGAAGTGCACCCCTTACTGCTGTTCAACTTCTGTGGGTCAATATGATTATGGACACATTGGGAGCACTTGCACTAGCAACCGAGCCTCCTAATGATGAACTAATGAAGAGATCTCCGGTTGGAAGGAAAGGAAATTTTATTAGTGCCGTTATGTGGAGAAACATCTTAGGACAATCCTTGTATCAGTTCCTAGTGATATGGTTTCTTCAAGCATATGGAAAAACAATTTTCAGACTTCATGGCTCCTCTGATTCCGATTTGGTCCTTAACACACTTATTTTTAACACATTTGTCTTCTGTCAGGTACTTGAGAAACTAATTCGAATTTGAATGTAATTGTTCTATTAGTAACGGTATCTGTTCCTAAACGCTTATTGTTATCTCTGCAGCTCTTCAACGAGGTGAACTCTCGGGAGATGGAGAAAGTGAACGTGCTTGAAGGTATACTGGACAACTCCGTATTTGTAGGAGTTCTTGGTACCACTGTCTTCTTCCAGATCATAATAGTTGAATACCTCGGGACATTTGCAAACACGACTCCTCTTACAATCGTACAATGGTTCTTCAGCCTATTTATTGGTTTCTTAGGAATGCCAATTGCTGTATTCCTAAAAGGCATCCCTGTGGAATAGTCATGAATTCACAAGGATACATTTCACTGCAAATATTGCAAGATTCAACATTTTCGTTTTTCGTTTTTTTTTTTTTTTTCGTGGCAAGTTTATGGCCAAGGATCTTCTACAGAAGCTGCAAGGCATCATTAGGCCTGTCAAGAATCTTTTAATTGAATTCAAATTTGTAAGAATAACAGTAGTATTCTTCATTCAAGTAGTTCTTTCCCAACTCAAGAATAAGCTATAAGTAGGTACCACGTCTGACGTCCCCATTCCTTATACTTAAAAAAATGTTGTTATTAATTTACATGTAGGGGTCGACCAAGGTCCCACCTAAGCAGATGTGATGTTTAACAAAATAAAATTGCACGAATAACAAGTTAGCTTTGAACTATACAAATCATCTAACGATCTAAATCTACGACAGAATGTTACATGATCTTCGAATCCGGCCTTATGAAGAGAGGTTATATTCTTCCATACGAGTCGTGTTTAGAAACTTGAAATAAAGTACGATCTGTGACAATGTATCAAAGATTTAAAGAGAATATGAACATAAAAGATGGAATAATTCTGTTTGTACAGAAAANAAATAAAGTACTATCTGTGACAATGTATCAAAGATTTAAAGAGAATATGAACATAAAAGATGGTGGATGCCATTGCCATGCCAATACTCTCTCTCTCTCCGAACGTGAGATAAACAGATGTAAATGATGAAAAGGTTGAAATGTGATCGTACGAATTGTCTGGGAATAGGTGTTTACGTACGGCTCACACGTTTTTGAGGTGCAAGTTGAACAATGTTGGCATCGAAGCTGACAAAGATCCACCTAATTCCCACAGTTTATCAAATCAAATTCTTCTTCTTATATACACAATTTTTCTCTTCTCAAACTCTCGCTCTATCTCTGGCCTAAAAAAGCCAAACGTCCGATTGCAACAAGAGAAGGGTGCCCAGAAAATCTTTAACATTTGAGATAGTTCTTTGGGAGATTGGTTGAGGAAATCTTGAGATTAATTATTGTACATTTTGTAGAAAACTGTATTAGCGAGAGAGGAGACCCGAGTGGAAATCTGAAATATAAAAAAAGATTTGCGTTTTGGAATTCTTGTTGTGTTCCCATCTGCAAATTTTCAAGGTATTGGATAGTTCTTTTAATGGAAAATATCAAATTTGATTTTATGTACGAGAATCACATAATAAACAAGAAAAATGAAAGCTGAAACCTTAATTATAAAGGTGATCATGGTAAAACATTTCTTTTTTCTGTGTTTGTGTCCATGAATCAATCAGTATTTAAATGCTGTTAGCCAATTCCAATGGTAAGGGAAAAAAGAAGAAATTTCCCTTTTGATTAGAGAGGATAATACAAAAATTCTGCAATGACATCTTTAATATTTCAATAAAGCTACTCAAACAGGGTTTGATGACAGGGCTTGGAAACTAACACGACGTGGCCGACTGTGATTGGCCTATTTTTGTTTTAAAATTTCCATCTTCCAATGAATTCCCGCCAAGTGTGTCTGTCAAAAATTCCCTGTCAATATTCCCTGTTTTTCTAGCATTGTTCTTAATATTTAGCTGACATGACGTCCAATTGTTTGCAGGATAGAATGACATATCCTCTCCCACCTCCATTGCCGACAGAAAAAGGCTTTATCTCAACTAAATCGAAGATCAGAGCATACTCATCTACCCAATGTACTATGAATCATTCATTGGACTGTCTCTTTGATGAAGGTTATCGAGCAGATGTCTCAATCTTAATGGATTACGACAACATCCGTTGGAAATATCGAAGAGGAGAAGAATGAGATGGAAACAAGAAATGAAGAATAAGTCTTGGACATGTATGTGATACATTGTTCTAAACACGATATTTGTCTCGTCTAGTATGCTTTTAGGATTTCCGGCAAATAATTTAGAGGATTGACAAGCTTTCAAGAAAGAAGTACAAATGTAAAAATGATTCTTTCTAGTCAAACCTGTTAAAAACTTGAAGAATGTTTGAATATGTATTAGAATATGAAAAATCAATTGTAGAAAATGAATGCCAAAATCTTATGTTGTTTTCTTATATTTGGAATTGAAAATCTGTCACCTATTTATAGATTTCTAACATTATACCACGAAAATGCTCCAAATGAAAAGTTGAGAACTTTCCACCAAAAGGCACCAACAATTCAAATGAAAAATCGGCCTACGTCTAAATTTTTTAACCATGCGTACGCATGATTATATCCTTGCGCACTCACAGTAGAAGTAAAATTGTTTCAATTTCCTGTAGACAAATTTTTGTGTACACAAGGCCATTTGATCAGTGCTTACACATGGTCAAACAAAAATCACCCAATATTGCCTTCCAATTTCGTCCAACATTGTCTTCCAATTTCATCATCAGTTTATTCATATTTCAACCCAAAATTTGAAGAACAAATAATTATAATAATTATATAACAACATCATCTATGCACACACAAGTATTCTTGTAAGTTCTTCCTCGTTTCTCTCACAAAATTTTTATAGTTCTCGTCCACGGGCCAGTAGGAACTATTTCTAAATCATTAAATTTTTTTTAAGTCTTTAGTGTTGGAATTTGAGGTTAAAAAATGCAGAAAATTCATGTTTATTTCCTGGATATCTACTGATACTACCAAAAATCGTACATTTCGACTTCCGAGTTTGACGACTGAGAATGAACGCGAACGAGGTCTTCCGGTTCCTGAAACGAAGGCGTCGAGTTGTGTCCTCGTCGC
>CAIGRT010206455.1:0-27213 GCA_903798405.1 Fraxinus platypoda | reverse complement strand
GGGCCTAACGTGGCTCCGCCCCTGCATGACGGCATGACCCAGCGGGAGCAAGCTACAGACCTACCAACGTCGTTCGACATAATCGATGGCCTCAACCAAGATGAATTTCAGGAGGCTGCATATGAGATATTTTTCACGGCATGCCGGTCCTCGCCGGAGTTCGGTGGTAGGAGCAATATCTCGTATTATAACCCTTCTGATGAAAGCAAAAATGGGTCAAGACCTGGGTCGCCGAGCTCGAAGAAGCAGCCAAGGGTGGGAATGGCGATGACTAGTCGGTGAAGATAGCATTGGGATTGAAGATGTGAAGAAGGTCTCCGTCGTGTCAGGCTAGCTCATGTGGATCGAACCTGTCATCTTCTAGTAGAGGTGGAAATGGCTTGAGCCCCACAATGTCGTGCACGGTGTCACCGCGAGCTAGGATGAAGCGGTCGATGACGGAAGTGGAGATAATGAGGCAGCAAATGAAGGTGACGGAGCAGAGTGATAACATGCTACGTAAAACTCTCATGAGGACTCTTGTTAGCCAAGCACGTTATGTGCATATATTTTCGTACATTTCATATATTTTTATATGTTTTTTACACTTCTACATTTTTTATTGTTTGGAAAATTTCGTACATTTTTTGTTACAATTTTCGCAGTCCATTCTCAATTAGATAACCATACTTCAATTTGTTTGAATCAAGTATGTTAGGATTTATGTTGTATTTGTAATTCTTTAGACAAAAAAATTATTATAAAAGAATATGATTATTATAAAAGAGTTGTAAAAATCAATGAGTCTTTTGGAGGGTTGTATAGATGAAATAGAAGTCTTTGGGTTCGAGTATGGAACAAGGAGAAAGAGTCATCGGATTTACGCTAGCTTGTCACCTAGCTGATGCTCGACAGAAAAAATAGAATCATTGTCACCCGCCTATCGCTCAAGCGACGCACCTCTCGCTCGCCTGTTACTAGCCTGACTCTCGAGCGACGGTGTTATACGTGAAACCCTAATTCGCGATTTTCAAGAGTTCTATCTATCTTATACTACCTAAATACCCCATATTATAAATACCCAATACCCAACTCATTTTGTGGATGGTTGATCATTATTTTACATCATCGTAACATCATTCCAAGATCTAAGAACACATCAAGACATTGGGATTAGCCCTTTGATTCTTAAGATCAATCAACCACACGTTGGGAAAAACATAAAATTTATATAATTCAAATCACTTACTTCTTAAACACAATCATGAAGGCACTTTCTCAATAGCTTTCAGACGTCGTTGAAGATTGATGGAGGTTGGACTATAAACACAGGAAGAGTACAAGAATAAGGCGTTCTTGGTGATCCACTGGAGATAGACAATTTTAGAATATTGAGAGCAGGTGTGAGTGAAGCTCGTTCCAGCGAGTTTTGGAGATTGCATGAATTAGATCAACGAGTCTATAGAGTTTTCTAGGCTAGATCATACTGTAATGTCTTATTGTCTATGGTGGAAACTACGGGCTTGGTCCCGGAGTTATAGAGTAATTAATTATTGTGACTTGTTTCAATATTAATCAATGATAATTTTTAATTTTGCATTATTCACCTATTCACCACATCTAGGTGATTTTATGGTCGAACTAGTAACTTTCAAAGTAGGTATACTTCAATATGCTACAATCACGAACTAAACTTTGTTGAATTAAGGTAACTTCGTCCAATTCCGTGATGAATTGATGTCTCTGTAGAAAAGAGTGCAGTGTTGGAGTAGAGCATCCAATGCACAATATAAGAGACGAAGGCAATAATCATTTGCGCCCTTCAACAAGCTGGGGAACACAACGCCTTTACATTAGGCTTAACTCATTGCATCACTCTCTCTCCCAGCTTCATTTTCTTAACAAAACGTATCCACGCAGTCGACTCAGTAACAGAAAACTTGGGAGTTCCTATTTTGAACATAGCCGGTCGGCCATACAAATAGCATCTCAACATCTATCAGAATTTGCTGTCAATAGGTTGATATTCCTTGATTCGAATTCTGTATTATTCTACAAAATTACAATGAATGTACGCATTACACCAACATTGAAAACATTTGAGCAGAATCTTACTCTACCATGTGTGATTGTTACTGATAGTGCTCAACCAATCGCACTAAAAGAAGTAATGATGGCTTCTTTTGAGGCCTATCATGTGGTTTTACTAGCCAGGGGTTGCTCAAGATATTCGAGGTCAGATCATGCGATGATTGAGGAAGATTTCGACCAATTAAAGAGCTTATTTTGTACGTGCAGAGAATGGTTGATTGCGGAGGATGTTGTTGAAAAGGAATCGGAGATAGTAGAAGGGGCGGTGTCGTTGATGACTAATTCGACTAAGCAATTAGTTGAAGATTTCAACATCGTGGGTTGTGAATCCAGTGGGCTTGGTGCTGTTGGTGTGGGCCAGAAGCTGCCGATGCCACCAGCGAATGGGCCATTGAATCTATCCGACTGTAATGAAGAGGAGCAGAGATCAAATAGCATCCAAGACTGGGGAAGGAAGAAAAACATAAACCCACAGATTTACTAGAAATTCAAATGAGGAGACGACATCGTTTCATCAAACAGAGGACAAGACCGTTTCATTTCTTTTAAATTGTAAAAGTGTAAAACACAACACACAACCAAAACACGTTTTTTTCTATTATTATAACTAACAGTTGGAAGGAAGAGTAAGGTGTGGAATGTATTGACGGATCTCCAGTCTTTTTCTTCTCTTCTAGATTCTCATCTTCTTATCTTATCTTCTTCCTATCTCATCTCTTATGTTGTATCTTCAATTAGTTCTTATTTCAGCAATCAATTTTAGTTCATTAATAAAATATTAGCTGGATTATTGAATTCTAGCTGAATTATACTTTTGTGCAAGTAAATTGTGAAGTGTGGTAGCTGGTTTTGGTTGGAAGTCTTACAACCATTACAATTGGTATCTGAGAAGCTACGATTTTGGAGATGGATACTCGAGCTAAAGTAGGAGAAGAACACCTTAAAAAATTGGATAGGCAAGTTGAAGATTTGGGTGAAACTCTTCAAGGGTGGGTAACAAAGTAGAGACATTAGATCAAACATTGAAAGCCTTGTGTAGCAAACATGACCGTATGGAGTTAATGATAGTGGAGCTAAATTCCAAGCACGAATCACTAGTAGCAATGATGGCCCAAATGATGGTGCAAAAGGGAGAACATAGAGAGAAACAAAAAATGAGTTCACTAGTTCAGATTTATAATGATGAAGGATTGCTCACACCACGTTTGGGATCAGCATCGAGAAGTAGTACCAATGGCAGTGATATGAGATGAGAAGTTAAGTTGACTAAGATTGACCTCCCTTATTTTAGTGGAGAGGGGCCTAGAGAATGGTTGAGGAAAACTCGAAAATATTTCCAAATACATCAAATCCCCGATGAAGTGAGAATCGGTGTTGCTGAGATGTATTTGAATGGGAGAGCAGATGTGAGGTTTCATGGCTTCATCAGTAGCAACCCTAATGCTGACTGGGATTTATTATCTACGGATGTATGCAAGTGATTTGTAGAGGCTACATGCGAAGAAGCTATAGAAACTTTCAGTAAGATCAGGCAAAGATGATCAGTGGCTAAATATTAGGAACTTTTTGAGGATTTGAAATCTTAGGTAATGTTGTCTTTTCCCCACCTTCCTAAGCCATACTATATCTCAGTATTCACCAGTGGATTGAAGGGAGAAATTAAATCCATGGTTAAAATCATTAGACCAACCTCTATCTCACAAGCATTTGAAGTGGCCCTCCTACAAGAAAATATCATATTAGCCTTGAACAAATCCTCAAAAATCCCAACCAAAATTCCTTACCAACCCACTGATATTTTAATGAATCAATTGATGAATTGTATAGGGCAAGGTGGTTCTCTAAAATTGATTTAAGGGCAGGGTATCATCAAATCAGAGTGGCAGAGGCTGATGTGCATAAGACAGCCTTCAAAATCCATCATGGCTTGTATGAATTTAAGTTGATGCCTTTTGGACTCACCAATGTGTCGCCACCTTCCAGTGCTTGATGAATGAAGTCTTTCAGGAACATTTGAGGAAGTTCATATTAGTTTTCTTTGATGACATTTTAGTGTACAACCAGGATCGGGAATCTCATTGTAAGCATTTAACAATTGTATTGGAAACCTTGAAGAAGCATAAGCTATTTGCTAAGAGATCCAAATGCTCATTTGGACAAACCAAGGTGGAATACCTAGGTCACATAATTTCAGTAACAGGGGTATCAGGAGAGATGGATGCTTTCCATGGGGGAATATGAGCAGTCTTGATGCAAGGCATGAGGCATTTGTAAAGGCATTTCCATGGGGGAATATGAGTAAAGGCATTTGTAATGAAAAGTTAGGAATGTCCATATATGAGAAGGAGCTACAGGTCTGGTTACTACAATTGGAAAATGGGGACATTATTTAGAGGGACATCAATTTATGATTAAAACTGATCATCAGTCCTTAAAGTACTTACTAGAGTAAAGAATCACTACTCATCTCCAACAAAAATGGCTAATCAAACTACTTGGGCTTAGTTATGAGTTACAGTATAAGAAGGGAGCTGATAACATTGTGGCTAATGCACTATCAAGAAGAGAGGAGGCCAACTTAGAAGTAGTAGCTATATCCCATGTTATTCCTACTTGGATACAAGAGGTAATAGGAAGCTATAAAGGAGATGCGAAAGCTGAACAACTAATTGAGGCAACCTTGATAAAATCTGGGGAAAATTTTGAAATTACTTAGGAAAATGGACTGCTCAAATATAAAGGAAAGTTATATGGAGGTCAAATCAGATCCAAGTTGATACAGAATATTCATTCCTTTCAAAATGGAGGTCACTCCGACGTCCAAGCTAGTGTGTACAGGGCCAAACAACATTTTTTCTGGCCTGGTATGATTAAGGAGATCAAGAAAGAGGTACTTAGCTGTGACACTTGCCAAAGATGTAAAGGCTAACATGTTCCTTACTCTGGCCTCTTACAGCCATTACCTGAGCCACATATGCATGGACTTCATTGAAGGGCTATCTTCATCAAAATGGAAGACTGTGATACTGGTGGTAGTAGACAGGTTCACCAAGTATGGGCACTTCGTGGCCTCGTCTCATCCATTTTCTGCAATAACAGTGGCAAGGATTTTTATGGACAATATCTACAAACTTTAGGGAATTCCTCAGAGTATAGTGTAAGACAAGGACAAAGTTTTCACTAGTGGATTTTGGCAAGAGTTGTTTAGATTCATGGGCACTAAATTTCACTTAAGTTCTGCCTACCACCCACAAACAGATAGTTAGACTGAAAGGCTCAACCAATGCCTAGATATGTATCTTAGATGTATGACATTCCACAAACTCAAACAGTGGATTATTTGGTTGTCCTTAGCTGAATGGTGGTACAATACCACCTATCATACATCAATCAAGATAAGCCCTTTTGAAGCTTTATATGGTATTAAACCACCACAGCTGGCTTTAGGGCCTTATCAACAAACTAATGTGGTGTAGTATAGGAATTGATGCAGGAAAGGCATCAAATGGACTTGTTACTGAAGGAACATTTGGCTTAGGCTAGAGCAAGAATGAAGTTTTATGCTGATCAAAACCGAACTGAGATGGAATTTCAAGAAGGAGATTGGGTGTATTTGAAACTTCAACCTTACAGACAACAATCAGTGATGGCCAGAACCAACCAAAAATTAGCTGCCAGGTACTATGGACCTTATCAGGTCATCACGAGAATTGGACATGTAGCCTATGAACTCAACCTACCCAACACTTCTAAGACACATCCTATTTTCCACGTATCCTTGCTAAAGAAAAAAAATAGGAGAGCAAGAAGTACCTATTTTACTGATGCCAGAAGGAGGAGAATAGGACAAAGGTTATCAGGAACTACTTTCAGTCTTACAGACTCGCCTCATCAAGAAGGATAACTAGGCAGTCACTCAATGGTTAATTCATTGGAAGGGTACTTTGAAGGATGATGCCACCTGGGAGGACACAACCGCTATTCAAGAGACGTATCCTTACTTTCAACCTTGGGGACAATGTCAATTTGAGGGGGAGGAATGTAATGAAGAGGAGCAGAGACTCGGGAAGGAAGAAAAGCAGAAACACACGGATTTACCAGAAATTCAAATGAGGAGACGACACCATTTCATCTAACAGAGGACGACACTGTTTCATTTCTTTTAAATTGTAAAAGTGCAAAACACAACACACAACCAAAACACATTTTTTTTTCTATTGTTATAACTAACAGTTGGAGGGAAGAGTAAGTTGTGGAATGTATTGACGGATCTCCATCCATTTCCTCTCTTCTAGATTCTCATCTTCTTCTCTTCTCTTCTCTTCTTCTCATCTCATCTCTTATACTGTATCTTCAATTAGTTCTTATTTCATCAATCAATTTCAGTTCATTAATAAAATATCAGCTGGATTATTGAATTCCAGCTGAATTCTACTTTTGTGCAAGTAAATTGTGGAGTGTGATAGCTGGTTTTGGTTTGAAGTCTTACAACCATTACACCGACCCTAATACCATATTGAGGGTACTGTGTCACAGGAATGATAAAGTTGCTAATGACTTCCTGAAGAAAACATTCTACTTAGCAAGGAAAATGTGATGAGACTGCAATTGGGAGAGCATTTGTACTTCAAAAACTTTTTCATTTTTCTTATACCTAAGGCAATATTTGGTATGCAGTTATAGTGGTGTTACATGAAAACCAGAATTTTATCTGTTCTTTGTATAACTTGGGAGATCAAATGTTCAAAAAGATACCTTAAAATGATATATAATGAAGGAATAAATTTGACATTAGGATCGTTGTCAGGCTCGGTCCGTACCAGGCCTGTCCAACCCCATTCATTTTACACCACTAGTGAATGTAAACAATTGCCAGTCCACAATCTTGCACAAAGTGAAACTCAACAAGTTGTCTCAGACACCAAGAATTCCTTGGCATTCTAGTAAACTCAAAGATAACTGAAAAACAACGATGTGTTTTACTTACTCGTGAGATATAACAAAAACCACGACTCGCAACAGTCAAGATTTGGAGAATATATAGCGAAAATCATCCATAATACTGAATTCTTTCTAGATTAAGTACATAAGGTTTTAATGTATATCCAAAATGAAAAATTTGAAAGAAAAATGAACGTTGTTAACGAACTAAAAAGAACTTGTAACTGTCCTATGAGGTGAACCAAAACATTTCTAGGCTTCAACTGCCTTTTGGGTCTTTGGCGTCTTGTTCATTTTCTTGCTTGCTTTCTTAGCCGACTCCCCTGCATTTTTCGCTTCAGTCTCAAGTTCAATCCTACCAAAAACAGGATTTGGTTGAGCCATGACCTGACCGCACTTCAGCCCGCCCCATTTTGTATCATTCTGCAACAAATTATAACAATAAATCATCAGTCTTGTAGTACAGGTACGCATGTGCTTTTCCATGCATTGACACAGAGAGACCAACCCAAGTAACAGCTTTGAACTGGTCTTCAGAATAACCAAGCTGGGTGTATATTCTCAAACATAAACTAGGAGTGATAGGGGACAAAGCAATTGCTATGATCCTCAATGCTTCCAATACAATCACTAGGTCCTATTCGAAAAACAAAAGGTTATTATCAGTGTAGAAACAAATGACGAAGTTCAAGTTAACACATTCCAAATTTTAATGAGAAAGCGATACACACACACATATATACTTGTTTGTAGAAACAACCCAGCATCATGCAAATCATATTTACACGTGCACACGTGTAGGTTCCATGAAATATACAGATAAGAGTAGAAAGAAGAAACCTTGGCCGCAGTTTCAAAGGCAGAACCCCCTTGCTTAAAAAGAGACCATGGTGCTTGTCCATCGATATAAACATTCCCGGCATTACCGATCTCTAGAACTGCCTCACAAGCTGACGACAACTCTAGGTTTTCATAATGTTTTCTGGCTTTCTCGGCCTACAAAAATAAGAGTCAAAATTATGCATAAACCTGGTATTGTCTATTAAGAGAAGAAAATAATGGTCGGGTTCATAGTATTATGAGCTAGTTCAAGTGTCCCTTCCCCAACAAAGAAGAACGAAATGTTTGTGTGCAAACTTTACCAGTTTCTCCACCGTATCCTTCAATGCATTTCCTTGTGCTGCAATAGCTGAATCAATAGCCAAAGTTGATTGGCAATTCTTTTTCAGAAGTCCAAGTGTGCGGTTAAGAAGATTCCCTGTGACAAAGCTAAAGTTAGACTCCCGACATAAAAATCTGAAGTGTTTGCCAGTATTTAAACTGTAACGATTATTTTGATTTTCATCCCGACATTATCATTCTCTGCCAAATGCTAGGGCTACAAATAAAGCTCAATTTTAAGCTTGGTTAGAGTTCTTTCAAATTGAATGAGCCTAACATGAATATCCCTTGTTTGTTTGTTATGTTTTTAACAGAACAGTTATTACAACCTTAAAAATATATTCCAAAGTATATTTATCACTGAAAGCAGAAAAATTACATTAGTCATTGTAAAAGATAATTTAACTCCTAAGAAAACTGAATTTTTACTATTTAACTTTCTTTCAGGTGCACATATACACAGATCTTTCCTCGCAGACAAGTGAATGAACAAACACGAGCACAAGTTTTGGCATTCAATAGATTAGCTGAATAAGAACAATACCCAACTCAATTTGCCTTTGTTCATCGACTACAAATGCAGCTACATAAAGGATTTAAAATATACGTCATGGGTTCAAGAATCTAAACAAACATGAATCCAAAATGCAATTGGGTATATAAAATTGTAGAGAAATAATACCAATCGTGTTCGCAAGATGCGCATTAATAATATTGATAAAACGGTCCTCTGAGTAGTCCCCATCACTACCAAATTCCACCTCCTTGAGAAAGAAGTACCTGACTGCATCAGAGCCAAATCTGTGCACCAAGTCAGTAGGCTCAAGTGTATTTCCCAGTGATTTTCCCATTTTCAAGCCATCCTAACAAATGAAAAGCATTGCTTGTTAAATAAAGTAAATTAAATGAGAAAAATAGTAAATGCATGCATAATGAACTGTATTTTATACAAGCAGAAAATAGGTAGAAACCGTATTAAAAACAATCTTTCAAGGTTCAAGGTAAAAGATGAAAAATTAATTTAGATACCTTTGTCAAGAATCCATGGCCAAAAACCATCTTCGGGAGGCTTAGTCCAGCTGACATGAGCATTGCTGGCCAATAAACAGCATGAAATCGTAATATATCCTGCATATATTTGTCAAATAGCAATTATATACAAGCAATATATAAATGAACTCCAAGACATTTCTAGTCAATTAGGAAAAGGACGATGTCTCCTTCGTCAATGAAAGGGAAAATAAAGAAATTACGGATGCAATTAACTGTCTAAAGTCACTGAAAAGTTACTAGCATGAAACTGAACGAGTCCACTTTAGTGGAAGAGACAAAAAGCGGGGCATTACTCATAAGAGAGTAAATTAATTAAACAAGTGCATCACAAATTAGGCTCTGTCCCGACCTTGAAGACTGTTTACTGAGGCATCATTCAAGATTTATAAATTTTATCCACAAGGGCCTCAACACAACCTAAAACAACGACATAAGTTCATGTTATGAGCTCCAACTAATGTATTTATTGGAATTATTAATGATGAAAATGACTTCGTTTCTACATATATAGAATAGATAGGTTAATCTGTTGACATTTGAATACTAATTGACTAGCTCGTTTCCCTAAATCCAGAGAAAAGAAAATATAAACAATGACAACACTCTGTCTGAAGAGTTAGTAGTATGAATACCTTGCCAATCAAGTGTAGAGATGCAGGCCAACCGGAAGAAATGGCAGTTTGTAAATTAGGTTTCTCTTTATCATCCAATAGAGCAGATATGTAACTGCTTGACAAGTAGAGAGAAAAAGAATTTAATATAAAAATTAGTCATGATCCTCCACTGTGTTAGAACAGTTACTAGATTAGGAATGCAAAAGCTATGATTTTAAAAATTAAAATTCGACTTGCTAGGGGAGATTAGGATTACGGCATGCACAATGAGTTAGAACCAGTCATGGAATTGATATATTACCCCAACAAAGCATCAAACCATACGTAAATAGTTTGTTTATCATCATTAGGAACTGCAATGCCCCAATCTACTGATGCTCGTGAAATGGAGAAATCTCTCAAGCCACTTTTGATCCAACCTTGCACCTACGGAAGTTCATGCAGAAAGAAAGTGAAGCTACAATAAATCTTGTAAAGACAAGATCATAGATTACTAAACGCTTAAAAGATACTACAAAAAAGCAGGAGCACTTTCCGTAGAATGGTGCAGATCAGGACATCGTCTAACCTCATTCAAACGATAAGACGGCTGGACAAAATCTGGGTTTTCTGTTAAAGTATCTTCCAACCGTTTTTGATACTTTGATAGGGCAAAGAAGTAATTGTCTTCCTTTCTCCGAACACATGGCTTTAGGTGCATGGAACAGCAATTATTTTCCAGCAATTCTTTCTCATCCTACAGATTTCATTAGGGGAAGGTTAAAGGAATAAAGCAGCTAAACAAGGGGAAACAGAAATATCTAGTCATATGGTGCAGTAAACATCTAGAAAGCTGACTTCAAACAAATATACATGCTCACATTCTTTATTCGATTGGTCACTCATAGTACAACTGTGTTCCTAGTGTGTAACATTCTCCAATTCAACCGATAGAATATATATGGTTTCTATTTGCGTGTTTGGCTAAGCTTATAAGGTGATTTTAAGTAGCCTTGAGCACCTCAAAACTAATAATAAAAGCTGGACATATAATCATATCCCTAGATATAATACCATTGTGCTTATCACTCAAAATGCAATATCGATCTACTATGTGGTCCTCTCAGTTCCTTTCACCTCTTCTACCAGTCCTTTCCCTACTCGGGTTTCTCCCATAAGTCTAACGAAAGTACATAATCACAGTCCAGATTTACAGTAATCATAGAGAAATTGAAAATGTGACAAACTCTTACAAGCAAAGAACAAAGGACAAGAAAAATAAGGCAAAATGGAGTACACTAAGGACTGAGAATCACAGTCATACTGGCCTTAATTGAGTTGTAATATATTACCATTTGATATCACAAACCAACTATAACTTATTCAGACACATAAATTATCCACTTAGTAGTCTCAAAACTAACTTCATTTATAGGAGGTCAGAATCACATCATATCAATTTATCAACTCTTCAAGAGACTTCAGTAAGCGAGTCGCATAATAGCTCAAATTGTATACACTCATGCCAGAAAACTTTATTCTTTTAGCCATCTTTACAGTCAACTTAGATAAGCTACACAATTAATAGGATAAAAAAAGTTGCTTGTTTAAACACTGGACATTACCTTGTATTCCTCACAATTGACACAGTACAATCCCTCGTAATCAGCCCGATAGATATCACCATTGGCAAGAACCTTAGAATAGAATTCCTTCACCAGGGCTTCATGTTTTGTGTCAGTCGTTCGAATGAACTTATCATAAGCAATGTCTAACTGCCATAATGAACGAGTTAAAGATAAATAATCAAAAAACGATGTCATAATAATAATTGAAATTTTAACAACAGTTAAATGCATGGAGATATATACATCTCTCCAAAGTAACTTGTAAGCTTGTGAAACAGAATCACAGTGTTCCCTTGGACTGGAACCATTAGAAGCTGCAGCGCTAGCAATCTTTTCCCCATGTTCATCTGTGCCGGTTATAAATATAACCTTCTTCCTGAGAAGTCTCTGCCATTAACAAAAAGAGTTACAAAAAGTAGCCCATGTAAGATCCACTCAGCCATGTCACTAAAGAACCACTCAGCAATTAAAATTTTCAATTATTACATGGATTATTCGCAAAATAGCACACAAATCCACAGATGCATTACCTGAAAACGTGCAATGGTATCAGCGGCTATGGTAGTGTAGGCGCTGCCCATGTGAGGAGGGGCATTTACATAATAAAGTGGAGTGGTGAGTACAAATGCCTCTGCATTGGAATTGGCATCCGTATAACTTGTAGTAGCACTGCAACTACAATAGCGAACTCCTTTCGAGAAAGAAGAAGAAGAGAGCAATTTCTTGCAAAAATACTTTTGATTTTTAAACTGGAGTTTTTGGGATTGTATCGTACTGTAGAAACGAGAAGATGATAAGAACCAGAGGCTGTTTTGCATCGAGTGTTGAACTCTGCATGCCATTTTCTTTGAACAAGGTGCCAAAGCCTGTCACGACTTTGAGGATTATGTCATGTTATGGGCAAGTTCAAAGGGGCCTCAAGTGCCGAGATATAAGGACAGTGAATTAGTTTTGAGCAACAGCACCTTACAAGTTTGACAATTGGCTATTGATAACGCCCGACCAAGATCAAAGAAAGTTAAAATTCCAAACTTGATTGGTTAACCAATAAGAAAAATGATTTCTGACGAATTCCTTCTGTTTGATTCCTGGAGAAAAATAATGAAATGTAAGTGAAAAAGTGGAGAAGCTCAAGGTGTCATTTGCTGCCATTGTCTTCCTTCTAATTGTAAAACCTTCAACTTTAGTTTCATTAAAATCACATAATTAAGTGCCCATTAACTGAAATCTCATGTGTTATTTTGTTGATAAACGACAAGAATTTGAATAAACTAATAATTAGACAATTGAAAAGAAAATGCACAAAAATCTAATACATAAAAGTCCCATCTTTCCCGTCATTAAGCTAAAACATAAAACTACATATTCCCATAAAATTTGATAAAAATAAAATCCATATAAACTCAATTTATCTAAAAAAAAAAAAACCCACAACCCATATTCTCTCACACTCCTAAAAGTATAGGAACAATAAAAAATAATAAGAGAGAGAGCCTTTACCTGTGGAACAGAGCAAGTGGCAGATGAAAATTTGCTCAGCTAGATAGTGAAGTGTCAACGGAAAACCGCAAGAACAACACACTTTTTGACGAAATACTGAGCCTTTTGGATTATAACTTAAAATTGGCTATCAGCTTCGCCATATCCAACTGGTTTGTGCGTTTTCTTGGGGTCTTTGCGGACTGAGCAGTTGAGCATTCTTGTGCTTATTGCTTAAAATTACATTTTTTTCCTAATAAAAAAGTAAGTTAAAAGTTACTCTCAAGAACTAAATTAAAATAATTTTAAAATACAAAATAACTGAAAAGATAATTTGATTTTTTTTTGGGCCTTTAAAACTGGTGACGAAGTTCATTAATAAAATATTTAAAGCAGTACAAATTTGGGGAGGAAATTAGGTTTGACCTCTGGTTAACAAAATAAAAGTGGATATATCATGTTGGTTAATGGAGAGAGCAAAGTAATGTAAAAAACTAAGACCAAACTTAAAAATCGTGAGGACTTTTCCATATTTATTCACCATACGTTGAGTTAAATATCTTGATTGTGGATACTTTAGCTCAAAATTGCCAATTGAAACACATTGTTGTGACCAATATTCCATGCTCGATCAATCAATATCCAAATTTGTCTCATCTTCACATGGACCAAAAAAATTAGAATAAAGAGTTTTTTGAAGTTAATTTTTGGAGATTGTCCTATCATAGTTAAATGAGGTCCCCCACTTCTTATTTTTAGCGTTAACAAATTTCCAACCTTCACTAAAGCAAAGCCTTATCAGGCTATATTATAAGAGTTCAAGCCTAACAGAGGGGTGAAATCTTTTTATCTCTTTAATAAGAGAAAAAAAAAATTTCCAACCCTCATTAATTTGAGAAAAGCACAAAGAAAAGTTACTTTTTATTTTAAATTTTTTCTTGAAAGGACCTCAAATCAGGTTCCGGAGCTTTTCAAGAAAGGGTCCAATCCTTCAATATCATGATTGGATCGATTGGACATGATCATAAGTGAATAGAAAATCGAAAATNTTTTATTTTTTCCTGAAAGGACCTCAAATTAGGTTCCGGAGCTTTTCAAGAAAGGGTCCAATCCTTCAATATCATGATTGGATCGATTGGACATGATCATAAGTGAATAGAAAATCGAAAATGTACATAGTTGTTCTAGTTGAAATACTTGGAATAATCCTACCACTTCTACTAGGGGTAGCTACCCTCAATAATTTGAGAAAAATACAAAGAAAAGTTATTTATTCTTATTCTTCTTCTTCTTTTTGAAAGGGCCTCAAATGAAAACATATCTTTAATACTTGGCGGTCCATAGCTACAAAAGCAAAAAAACAGGGGCAAATTTACAAAATAGTAAAATTTCAAGGGGCAAAATGCTAAAATCTCAAAAGAACAGAAACCAGAGGTTGGAAGAAAAACTACTTTATCCACACACCATTTCAGACTTTCAGTTCTCTCACTCTCCTCCTCTAACCACATTTTCCCCTGTTTTCTTGAAGTATTTTCTGCTAAAATTAAGAAAAAATTGAAATTTTACAAACATGGCAATAGTTTTTGCTACAGTAGGGCCAATGGCAGTTGGGGTGTCCTCAAAATCCCAATTTTCAAACAGATTTTCAATTAAGAGTTCAAGAATGAATTCAGACTTAGGGTTCATTACATCCCAGTTGAGTGGCATCAAAATTTCAACAACCCAGTTTCAAACATCTGCTCCCAGCCCAATCTCTGCTCCTTTCAGGCCTTCTCTCCAACCTGTTGCTCGTAATTTCATTTCCCTCCATCTGTGTGTGTGTGTGATGTTACAGATTTTATAAGTTGTTACTTCTTATATTGTTTTGGGCCTTTGGGTTTTTTTTTCCTACTAAATTATCTCTTCAAAAATATCATCTGCGTAGATTTATTCTCTTTTTGCTTTTAAGAATAACATAATTTATAGCTGAAGGGAGGATAGAAAGTTTGCAGGGGCATTAATATAGTGTTCTTTTGAGTTTAAATCTTGACTTTTTGATCCCTTTTACTGGATTTTATGCCTGTTTAGGTACCATGTTCCACATCTTCATTTTCATTGTAATTAAATCATAAATCAAAATATTGGAATAAAAAAGGAGATGCGAGCTAAAAGGTTAATCTTTTGCTATACTTCATAAATGGCTAGTTTCTTGCTTGCAGACACAGTAATTTCAAATAGAAAATTTGATAATCATTGACGAAGAAAAATGATTCTTGCCCAGACCCCAAATTTGTTAGGAACAAGGCTTAGTATGTCTTTGTTGACGATGATAATCATTGATGCAATCTTTTCTGCTGTAGTTCTCTTCTGGTTTCTGCTATAATTTACTTTCCCTTAATGAAACATAAAGTGGAATAGAATTCTTCTCTTGCTGCAATTTGTAGAATCTTAAGCAATCGAAGTTATTGTTTGACTTGGTATTTATTTGAATTTGGTTATCATAATAATGAACCTATACAAATTTAAAGATCCCTTTCTTGATGATTTCACATTCCCTTTGTCCAGCACTTTGTTCTATTTTGACGGGACAGAAATGTGAAGGGTAACATTCCCGAATCATAGAGCATTAACTGATAGTCTTCCCTCAGTCAATGTCCTAGCCACTGCCATGGAAAGTAAAAGGGAAACAAACAGATCGATAAAACTTAAGAGGATTGAAATATGCTTTCAGAGAACTTTGTTTCCTTGTTCCCATGATTTCAGTTAATAATATTTTTTTTTTTATCTTAAGCTTCTGTCTCTCAATTTTATGGGCGTTGTGGCTGTGTTTCTTGATTTCCCACAGAAAGGTATTGAACTGTTGGAGTCAATTTTACTTTCAGGTAGAATATGTCCCTTCACGGGCAAGAAATCAAACAAGGCGAACAAAGTTTCCCATTCAAACCACAAGACGAAGAGGCTGCAGTTTGTGAATCTGCAATATAAGAGAATTTGGTGGGAAGCCGGGAAGCGCTATGTCAAATTGCGGTTGTCGACCAAAGCTCTCAAGACCATAGAGAAGAATGGACTTGATGCAGTGGCTAAGAAGGCTGGAATTGATCTTAGTAAAAAGTAAATTCAATAGCAATTCAGTACTGCCGAATATTCTTTTTTTCTGAAAAATTGATGATTAATGTTTTTCGCAAGGTTTTTGTCTCATATTTTGTACCTTCTTTCACTTCTAATGTTCATTATCTATCTCTTTGCAAAGCGCCCAAAGTTTGTCATATTTTGTTAAAATCCTTGATTTTTGAATGCATATAAAGAAGTGAATCTGAATGGAAATTTACTCCATTATTCAGTCATTTCGTCAAATATTAACTTCATAAACTAGAAGAATCAACAAATACAGTTACATCAAGGATTTCCATCGACAAAAACACATCTAATAAACCTAGATTTGCTTGAATGCAAGTACATCCTAAACTTTGAATAGCATCATCTAAAAGGTTCGACCGGGTTAGATTCTTGGAGAAGGGCTGCAGCCTCGAAACACTCAGCGGCTTCCATTACTGAACTACCCTCACTCCTGTAGAGTAGCCCAAGATTGTACCATGCAGAAGGATTTGTTCTTTCGAGCCGCAATGCATCAGTCAGAAAGCTTTTTGCAACTGCCAGTGATTGGTCACTTAATTGCCTAAGAACAACAGCTGTAGATATCAAGCTCGGAACATGGTTCGGTTCAATATCTAGGGCCTTCCCGAAAGACACGAGAGCCTCCTTGTGGAGACCTTTTGCTTCGTAAAGTAAACCTGGAAAATGAGAAAAGAAATCGTTCACATTCTTTCCTTGAATCAACAATTTCAAATATTTCATAAAGAAGGCCTCTAGTTGAATCGCAAGGAAAACGTGTTATGGATTAATCATAATCCTAATTTCAAAAGCAATAATAAACAAGAAGGAATGAAAAACAAATGCAGAGCTTTACAATGATTCACCCTCAAGATGAGAGTAAGTTTACTCGCATTTTAGAGAGAAATTTACAATGGAGCTTTCAATTTGTGTATCTTTCAAATCCCACGAGTTTCTTTATACATTCTTAAGAATTTAGGGCGATCTAGTAAAAAATATAAGCACCCTATAATAGTCACTATATGAACATGTCAGATCCACGGTCGACAAGATATAGATGAGATAAGTGAACAATATATTTAGACACCACAGAATCCTACAAGATGAAAATGGGAGTACAAAGCAAAAAATGAGATTCTACACATGATGAAATGACATCTCAAAAGCTCACTAGGTTTTGCCTTTAGTGTTCTCTGGGAGTTTCTCTGAGAACATAATAAAAGAGGAAACAATTGTTCTTCTTGGTGCTACAATGAGTGTCACTCGGTTCGTAATTTTAGACCATTCCCAACTTTTTGGATGAACTATTTGAATAGGTTCACTTAGTGTCCTCTAACAAGAATTTTTGTTACTATTGATTTCGACATTTTACGTTTCAATTTAGTTAGTGCCAATTCAAAAGAAGAAACGAGAAAGAGAAAAATGAAATTCATCAGCCATGTCCATAATTGGTTCTATGCGTTGTTTTTTCATTTCCATACTCGTTCTCAAGAAAGGACCAAATTCTACCCAAAGATAAATCAATAACATGGCAATGAACTCCAGGAAACAGACTGCAAATTGATTATCCCATGCAGAAGTAGTCCATGAGAACCGTCATGGATCACGGTTGTCAATCACACAAACACGACAGTTGATCAAAATTTTTTTTTTTTTTTTTCAAAAAGGATCATAAAAGACTTAAATGAAAAATAAAATAAAGTAAAATAAAATACCTGTGGAATGCCATCTAGAAGCAGAATGTGAACTGATGGCCTCAGATTTTGAAAGACAAATTTCAGCATCCCGCCATTGACACAAGCTTGTATAAACATTTGCTAGATCATGCCATGTTTCCATTTCCAAACTCCTGTTACTGTTCCTCCTGTTCTGTGGATTGAAAAAGGTTCAGAGAAATGAAAATGAACATGAAAATAAAAAACACAGCCTAACAATATCCAAGTTCGCTCTTCAGCATATCCTGCTCACAAAGTATTAAGGTTGAACCAGTTTCCATGAATTTCAAATTTGACATCACTTAAGGAATGCTTAGAGATAGATCAATGAGAGAGAGAGAGAGAGAGAGAGTGTTGGGCTAAGCTTAAAAGTAAATAAAAGTTAATTCAAACGTGTTTGGATATGTTATTTTTTGCTACTTATTTGGAAAGTAACTCCCTCTTCATTGTAAATTAACTTAATTCCAACTTTAACAAATGAAAAATATTTAGTTTAAAACATATTTATTTACTTATAAGTTAAAGTTTCAAGCTTACATGCTCGTAATGTGACACCACCATACCTTTAAAAGCTTTTTCTGGATTCCAAAACCTTTTCTCTGGACTTGAAGGACAGCAAGAAGTTTAGTATATGTCTCAATTGCATCCCTTAAATTTCCCCGTGCAATCTGCAGTTTTGCCTTAGTCCGTAGCAATTCTCCTTGATCCCAATTTCCCGTCTCATCCAGAGCAGCATCAATTATGTTCTCGGCATCTACATACCTTTTCTGAGCTGACAAAATACGAGCAAGAAGAATCCATCCCTTTATGCTAGACCCAGCCTCCAGTTTCAAGAGCTGTTTTGCATAATGAAGGGCAACATCCAACTTTCTCTGTTCGGCATTTTCTAGACTTAGGTGATACAAAACACAAACATTTTTCTCCGTCGTCATTCTTTGTGCAGTGTCAAGGGCCTCAAGTGCTTTAGATTGTTTCAATGTCCTCTGAGAATCAGAACCGACACCTCTAGATTGAACTGAAAGAGAGATACCTAGTAAACAATTTGCAACACTAGCCATCTCGTCACATCTCCCATCGATGTCAGAAAAGAGTTTGTAAACATATCCCATTCCTTCTTCAAGGCTGTTAGGAATCTCTGTGCAAATCTTTGAAGCCAATAATAATTCAGAAGTAGAGTTATGGTTCTCTCTATTATTCAATAGGTTCCTCAACAAATTTAAAGCAATCACATTGTCACCTTCCGCATAGTAAGACAGAGCTAAAAAAATGTATTTTTCTTTTTCTTCGATGATTCCCGGAGGCAACTCTTCAACCTGATAGGCAAGGGACTGAAATTCGCCTGCTATAGATAATGCAAAAAAGAGGTGATTCAAGATTGATGGATCCCATTCAATCCTTTTGAGGCTAAATTTTTGGAGAATTAGTAGCAGTAGGAGAACAGCCTCTTCTATATTGTTTCTAGGTATGAAGGCACCCTCCATCTGTACACGAAGATTTGGAGGGGTTGCATCATTACCACTATAAAGGAGGAATATAGCAAAGTCCTTTTCGACTTTTGTTCTGGTTTCTATATCAAGATTCCATTGATAAAGTAAGGCCCGCCTATAGGCTAAAATTGCTTCTTGAGGAGTATAAGCAAGCTTCCATAGCTCTGGAAGTAACTCGACAGCTTTGTTTAAGGTCTCAAGCAATTTACAATCAAAAGAAAAAATTTCAGGCAAGCCATCGGGGATTGCAGATTCAACAGTGTCCAATATCGCCTTGCATGATTGAGCCGCTTCTGCTAATCCCAGGGAGGAAAGCTTAGCATTTCAATCAAAAGATTTAAACCACATATTTGAAAAAATATGCACATACATAGAACGGGGAGGGAGAAAGAGAAAATTATCTGCATTTACCACTACATAGCGAAAAAGGTTACGTACCTGTAAACCTTCCAAGAGCCTGCAGTGATTTTGCTTTTAGAAAAATTGCTTCAAAGAGCAAACTTACTGCATGGATAGACATAGCTGGGGTAGCGTCACTTTGAGAATGACGTCTAGGGAGCTCGCATCTTCTAGCTATGGTGATTTTTATCTTAGGAATCACTGCTGCAATATCAATTCCTTCAAAAACACTAAGGGCACCCTCTATGTTCCCTTTTTGATACTCAAGTCGCCCCAATAAAGCTCTAGCTTCCTATGAATTAAACAGGTTAAGTTGTGAAGTTGAGCAATGCAATAATTCTTATCGGGGTCTTTTTATATGATTAATATTATTTGGAAGTACAGTTTGAAAAATCTTGTAACTTCAGAAAATATATTACTCCTGCATAAAAGGAAGGCACTAATAAAATCTGGTATTGAACATTGTACTACACTCATAAGAAACCAGGAACACTTCTCCAAAATTTAGAATTTAGTAGACCTTGGTTATAAGTTATAGGAGAATAACAGTCACATTTCAAAATTCCAGCAGCTAACTTTATACTATTTACTTAATACTCACGGCAATTATGAAAAGAGCCCCACAAAGAATGATTAATCATTAATTAATACTTAAGGTTTGAAATAGTGTTGCAGGAGCATTCTTCCAATTCAAGATTTTTTGTGTAAAAGAAAGTTTAAAGTAAAAAATATTTTTGAAGACAGGATCTATCTAGTAATCAATCCTAGGAAAAGTCTAGATGTGAATAGTTAAAAACTTAAAAACAAATACAGAAATTTCAATTCACAGTAAAGTGCAGAAAGAAAAAGATAAGCCAACTAGATTAGCATCTATAATGTGTTTTGTAGGGAGGGTTAGACAAAGACAAGTGTTGGACAGTATTAAGAAAGAAAATGAAAATAAAATCAAGTTTGTTACTTTGTCATGTCCTTTCTAGTACATGTGCAGAGTTAAATGTTGACCTGGGTTAGACCTTCTAATGTCTAACTCGTCTTTCTAGTTGAAAACTTTTCAATTAGAAACCTATTGATCCTTTCTCAAAGCAATAGTTTCACAAGAGAAGAAAGAAAACTAATTATATAATGATCATCACAAAATACAAGGCAATTTTGATGCAGTGAAGCTTGAAATTACCAACCTCATAATTCAAAAATCCACTCTCCCGAAGAGATGACTCTGCCTCTTCTATATTGCTGGTGTCCAACTTAGGGTCAGCCTCGCCTGGCCGAGAAGAATACCCACTTGCTGAATAATCCCGAGTCGCCAGGGACTCCGATGAATGAATTATTTCGTCTACTGTTAAGTGCTCTCCGGAGCAAATGCATTTCATCATCTTCCTCAATTTTAAGCTGAAGCTAATTTTCAGTTTGTATATCCAATACTTAATGCTCATCCCGTCTCATTACAGTTGCGATGTTTCTGATCACCAACTAATTAAAGGAGAATAATAAAGTCGAAACCCTTTAAGAGATATGCACCAACTAATCATATTTTTATACATGAAAGGAGAAAGGGAAGAAGACACAAGAAAGAAGCAAATGAACACAGATTTTGACATCTACAGTTTTCCATTTAGGATTCATAAATGATTTCAACCCCTAATTACAGCCTTCATCTTGAATTCAAGTTTCCAATTCTTCTCCATTAAATAAAAATGCATCAACAGAAAATATCCACAAATTATGCAATTATAAATACTAAAAGTCTGAAGAAACTATTCAGCAAATTATTGAAGTCCTAAAAACTACTTAAAACTTCAACATTTTCACATTACCTCTTAATTAGAAAGAACCCCCCAAAAAATGCAAAGCCCAGTTCAGAAAATGGCCAACATTATCCACAGATAGAGTAGAACATAAAAAAAAAAGGACGGATCAAAGTTCTTCAAAGAACGCTTTAGAAAGTAAATGTGACTCAACAGTTCATCAGTTTTCACCAAACATCCATGTAGATTTAGCACCAGAGACTCAAAATAAGTCAAAGAACGCAACTTTTGACAGAAAAAAAGGCTGAAGATAAAAAGATCCCTATCATATCATAGTGAAAACAACCAACAGTTAAAAAGAAAAAGTAAAAAATTCAATCATTGAAAAAAATACCTTTGGCTCGGTAAAAAGCATTAAATGAGCCCACAACACATCATAATCACCACTACCCATTTTTATCTTGAGCAAAATATTTCCTGATTTTATGGTTATCAACCAGGAATCCAAGGTTTCTTCTTTATTATTATTATTTTTTTTTTTGCGTGGATTAAAACTATTGTTTGGGTTTTACTTTCTCTGGCTTTGAGTGATTCTATGGTGGGAACTGTTGAAACTTGAAATGAAGGTTCAAAGTCAGAAAAAGATGTTTGTTGTATGGTGGGTTTGCATTAAATATGATATTTAACATCAACCTGAATCTTCCTTTTCAGAGCAGAAGTGTGAACGTGGATCAATATTTCTTATGTTTTTTTTATATAAATTAATTTTAATAACTATTAATTATTGTTGATGTGTGCAATAAAAGACAAAAAAGCAGTATCAAGAGGGTCCCACAGTTGAATTTGTTGTCACCGCACACACAAATTTTCAGTCAATTTTGAGCCACGTTCTGGGGAACTGTTTCTACAAAGTAGTATTACTTCTCCCTATTTTGGTAGGAGGAATACTTAAAAGAGCAGTCAAACTTAAAAAGGTTATAAAGTATAGAAGTTTTAAACAAATAACCATTTATAATTGATAAAAGTTCGAAAATAAAAATCAATTATTTGTACTACAAAGTAAAATTTACTCTTAGTGTAATTTTTAGTTTGATGAAAAGTATCGTGAACACGACGATGAGTAAATCAGACTTTTCGTATGATCTAAACTATTAATGTTTGTGATGAATTCACTGTAAATTTTGAAAAAAAAGAAATAGAATTTTCCTAATTCATATTTATAGTCCAACCTTTCAAGTCTTACTCTAAATGAAGTTTTATAAAAAAAAGGTAACAATTTATAATGAAATGTTAAGGGAAAAATGGCAAATTATTGAAGGCAAAAAGTTAGTATTTTCAAGAATTCTAACAACACCCTCTTCTAGCCATAGAAATTGGATTCATTCTTGCTTTCAACTAAGCCAAAACAGCACTTCAAAATTTCCCAATGCAAAATATAATGATCTTCAGAAAAATGTAATTTCTTTATTTTTTTTTTCAAACTGCCACAAATTCTATATAATTTATTTACATAAGAGACCAAACAGGATATGGTACTGTCAGCCAGGGAACTTTTTGCCCCTCATCTGGGAAGCCTTAGCAAGGGTATCACAAATCTCCCTTTTTCTTTAGTTATTGTTGCTTTGATTATCTTCATTGATGTTTGGTGAATTCTTCCAGTCCCTGTAGGGCATATTTGATGAAAAACTTCAATTTCCATAAAGTTGACTCACTCTGCATCAATCACATAAACAATCAATTACTTGTATTATCTCCGTAACAATAAATGCATGTTCGGTAAGCAGTATCAACACTATAGTGAACAAGATTTTGGCTTCTTTTACAGAAGACATTTTGTAAAGGCGAGTTGTTAATGGATTTTTATAACCTGAACGTCCATGTTAATTTCCACGTCTTCCCTGGCTGCTTGAAAGTCGGGGTTACTCTGGGCAATGATTTCTACTGCCTTGTCAATATCCTTGGGAGATAACTTGGCCATAGCACTGCTAATTCTTCTCTTCTCTTCAGTCGACATTCTTCTGAAAAACAGACCTCGAAACTAAGCACCAGGATATGCATCTAAAGTAGGAGATTAAACAAAATTGCATTCCTAATTGTTCTCACAAACGAAATAAAAGCCATGTGATTCAATTAATTAATTAATCTGCAGTAGTGATGGAAGGGTTGATGAACAATAGAATTTTGAAGGGGAAACACTGCATTTAATCATGTACCATATCATAACCAACTACATGGAAGTTTGGTAGGGCACTTAAATGAGTATCACATTGTCTTTAATGATAATGTTAGGTGAACATTTCGTCCTTCAATTTTGCGATTGAGATTTCCTCAACGGCAAGCGATATTTAGCAGTGGATGCAATAGACGCGTTTGGTGTAGATAGAAAGAAATCTAGTTTACTTTTTCACTTCTTGCAAGAAAGTTAGCACATTGTTAATTAGAAAATAACGAACAACATCACATTGTTAATTAGAAAATAATGAACAACATCACAGAGAATACGATCTCACTTTCACAACTGCTAGATATTTAGAGAGTTTTATTGGGAATAATGCTTGGTATTTTGTTATTTGTTTGTTTGTAAGACTTAATATGATATAAGCTTAATTAAGTTAATGATATTTACGAATAACATATGCAAACAAGTTAGATAAGAAAATTAAGTTCATGACAGGATCTAGAATATCACAACTGAGACCTCAGCATTGTACACACACAAAAAATAAAAAAATAAAAGAAAAGAAAAAAAGAAGAGACCTTATCATGGTAAATTAAAGAGAATGTGAAAAATACTGTTAGTGCTCCTAAATCTCATTAATATCACTTTCTCGTTTCTCGTCCTTCTATGTATTCTCTTACCACAAGGGAATCCTCACTTTTTTTTTTTCGATTTACTTGATAAGTGAACTCTTTCTTCCATATTCTGAAATATTCTAAAAGGGCCTCACATAGTTGTTAGCATGCAAGCACGAGTTCTCAGCATAGATTAGTTTCATATATATCTCTCTCTCTCCCTCCCTCTTGGAGGGATCTGACAAGGAAGAAAACAAAAGTGGACTAGGGTCATATCAGAACCAGGAAATATTAATTAAAAGAGAAAGAAATCATGGGGGAAAAGGATGAGAGCTAGATGGCAGTGAGAGTTAAGGAGAGATCACAGAAGTACATTACAAAAATGCTATAGATCTTCTCAATTTGATGATCAAGACCTATATCACTTTGTCTCTTCTAAACGCATTATAATAATTCGATAGTTGACACGGGTAAGGGAACTTGTTCGATATTTTCACTGATGTCCAATCTATTCAGATATATCAGATGACTTGAAATCATAATTATTAACAATGTATTAAGCCATGATAAATGAAGAAATAAACAAATGATTGAGCAATAAATAATATAGATATATATTGTTAGAAAATGAGAAAAAAAGCTCGTAATATAAATATCTATGATTTGAGTTTAAAATAATAAAGAGATTACTTAAGAAATTTTCTACTTTAAGCCACTGTTTGGGGCACATTTTTTCCTCATTTGTAGAAAAAAAGGAACGTTGGAGCAGCAACTTCTCTGACAAAACAATGTGAACAATTTGACAATGCAAGCACACATTTCTCCATTCTATCCCTCCATCAATGCAAACACGTGTTTCATTTTTTTTTTGGCAACAATTTGAATTCCATGAGATGAGGGCATAGATGTCATTTTCCACAAAATTCATTTGACCAAAAAAACAAAAAACACTGTAGTGGACCCATGCGATGTGACCTGAAAATGCATTTTTAGTATGTGAGAATGGGTATCAAATGAAATTATTGTGCTACTGCACTTTATGAAATTAATTTTTAACTTATAACATATTCTAACTTTTCAATATAGTATATATTTATTCTTATATTTCATTTTTAAAATATCTTACAGTTACTTCTGAAATGGTAATGACCACCACTTGACCCAGTGGTGCTCGATTGGCTCGATGTCCAGGTTGGTTTGATAACTATGCTTGAAACTGATTTTAAACAAATAATATTACTATTTTATCGTGAAAAGCAGGGCAATTAAAATGTTAGATTATCCTGTGTCAAAATATCCTCAATTTCCCGCAGATGACATGTTTTGTGCATTATTGTATCACCCTCAGTTCCAGAGAACTTGGGGGATGGCTTGGCCAGTGATGTGCATCATAAGATAAATTGTGAATTAAATCCCCTTATAATTATTCATAGAAAACAAAATCACTACTTTGCCATCATTTAGCATGTAATAATATCCAAAGGAGGTATATACGACGGGTATAGCAAGGATGGTAAAACTAATTTAACGAACTAAGCACGCATGATAGAGGAAATTCATCCAGTTTAGATCCAACATATATTAACTTTTTCACTGATGGAAGTCAAATGAAGTACAGAATTGTTAAGAAGTATAGATAACAATTTAATCAAACAATGCAAACATCATTTCACAAAAAAATTAAGATCTAGAGCTAAGTAGAACTTATAGTGGATAAATATCAAACCTGCAGTTCTGAAGTACCATAGCTTTGAGTTCTTCTAGATGCATCTCAACCTTGTCCAGCTGTAAAAGATTGAAATAGTTTTCAGACTTCCAATATTTTCTTCAATAGAGTGATATAACAATGGGAACCCCAGATATAAAAAATTAGTGCTTGTTTAATAAAGATTAAAATCCAATTAAAATTGAAAATATAGCCGTTATTGGGTCCCACTCGTCTAATAAAAGTCAACATTAACGTCAAGTTTTTCAATTTTAATCCAATTTTAATCTCTACCGAACACGCCATTAGTAATTCTAAAAGTTTTAGTTTTTTTCTGGGATATTATCTTCTTAGAAAGTGTTTTATTAGTAACTACCTCAATACTTAAATCTTTGGCCATTTTGGCATGAGCAGCATCTTGAGCAAGCTGCATCTCTGCTTCTTCCTCTTTCTGCCTTCTTTCCTACAAGTATATAGTTTTAAAAATCAGCCAGTGATGTTGAAATAAATTATCAAACAATTCTAATACATACCCTTGGCAAGGGATACCAAATATGCAATGAAGTTAATGGTTCAGTATCTAACTTCTTAAGGAAGGATACTAAAGATCCAAAGACGTTCAAGACGTCAGCTTATCATTATGGGCTAATTCTTACCTCTTTATAACTTATCCAATAAATAAGAAATACAAATAAGTACCTCTTCATCAACTTTTGGCAAGAGTTGCAGCCACTTTGTCTCAAACTTCTTCAACAAAGTTTTGGCCATCACATGGACTTGGTGTCTTTCATTGTTATATTTCATTGCATTCTTAAATATCAACCTTACATCTGCACAGATCTCTCGAACATTCTTATATCCATTACCATCCTTGGCCTCCATTTTGCTTTTAATAGTACTGAAGTCCATGGGTTTCTCAATAACCTAGCATATATCCAAGACAACATATTACTAGAAGCAATGATTAGAAATAGTAAATAATGGAAAAAAGGAAAGAAGCAGCTTAATAATGGAAATAAACTCTAACCAGTTCTTTTACATCTCCAAGATATAACCAACTCACTGAGGACTGCAACTTCTAATAAATCCTCCCATGTTTACATGTGTACGTGATTTTTCTTTTTCTTAGTGGGGTTTGGGGGGAAGTATGGATGGACATATGAATAATACCATGTTTGGATTGCCAACATAGTCGATATGCATTAAGGAAACTGCCACAATGTTAATGGTTTTACCTCATAGTAATCGTGCAAACCAAGACCTACCACATCCACAGGTTGCATAAACGGTCCTACCCATTTGTGTTGAGTTATCTGTCAAGTAGAAAATCAAGTAGTAGTAAACAAGTAAAAGT
>CAIGRT010206435.1:0-12164 GCA_903798405.1 Fraxinus platypoda | reverse complement strand
CGATTTCTAGAGAGAGAGAGGGCGATGAGAGAATGGGGGTGGAGGGGAGAAAACGTTAGGGTTGAATCTGTTGAGTTGGTTATTTTAATTAATTGAGGTGAATTATATAATTAATATTAATTTAAAGATAAAAAACCTGATTTGTGAAAATGGATATCTAAAATCAGGCCTATGTGTAATTTCCTCTTTTAATTGCCAGCCAATTGATTGATTTTCGTTCCCATTGCAAGTCTAAATAAAAAGCCCAATTAGATTAATGCTTGCTTCAAAATCCTCAATTCTTCCATGCAAGTTAGTCATTTTTTTTCATTCTCTCTTCGATTTGATCCTCCAACTTTTATTTCCAACTTTTATTAATGTGAGATCCACAAATTTCTATTTAATAGTCAATTGACCATTCTTTCTTTTCTAATTGCTTTGAAACGGGTCTACACCGAAATAAAATAAAATAAAATAAACCTAAGTTAAGTAAAATTTAACACCATGACGAGAAAAAAACTTAATAATATGATCCAAATACGTGCATAAAATACACTTGTCATGCAACCTTGGGTGTATGGGTTCGGGATGATTTTAATTTAGTGTAAAATAGTGCAAAAACTTACTTCAAATTTTGATGTAGGGTTGGAGATGGTTTAAATAATTTTGTTTTAAAGAAAGACAAGCACATATTAATATATTCTACACGTAAATCTAAAACTTTTTTCTACTTCTTATCCACATATTCTTAAAACAATCTTTATTTCAAAACTTAGAATCCGTTTGATAACCATTATTATAGAAAAAAAGGTTTTGAATAGTGATTTGTAGGAGAATATGTTGTTAAAAAGTTGGGACAAATTTTTGATATACGTGTAGAATGTTTTATTGTATGAATACTTGGTTGAAAATGATCATGTAGCAAACCATAAAATAAATTAATGGTTATCAAACGAGCCCTCAATTTTCTCAAAAACTCATTTTAATGGTTGTCAAACGGGAGCAAAATATGTGGTTGAAGATAAGCACTTGTTTGACAACATTTATTCGAAAATACTTTTTTCTTTGCATACTTATTTTCGACCACACATTTATACAATAAAATATTTTGCAGTAAACTCAAATTTTTTCTTACTTTTTAAACACACATTTCCTAAAAATCGTTGTTCAAAATATTATTTTTCCTAAAATAATGGTTGTCAACCAGGGGCTAAGTTAAAATAAAAATAAAAATTGAGTTATAAAAAAAGGGCCAAACAAGGACTAGGGGCCCGTTTGAGGCCAATTTTTGATTTAGAATACATTTTGAAATAGTAAATTGACAGAGAATGTGTATTTATAAAATAAAGAATTTTTTTTAAATTTATGTATAATATTATTTTATTAAAAAATGTATGATTGAAAAAAAAAAAAAGAGGAAAATATATCTTGAAAATGACGGAATCCAGGGCTAGGTTTGAATCATGATCTGGCTCACCTAAGATAATGACCAAGACGAGACCATGATGTTTGGGATTGAAGTTTACTTCGAGTGAAAAACTGAAGGCATAAGCCCATTCATCTTCTCGAAACACGGACCCAGAAAATTAGTTGTAATAATGGGAAACCTGAAGCGGAAAAGAGGAAGAAAACCTAAAAATGCGGTGGCGGAAGCGAAAGCTGCCGCATCAGCCTCCACTTCTAACGCCGTGGTCGAGGGAGCAGTGGCCACGATACCTACTGAAGCTACCCAGGACTCCCATACCCATCGCCGTGGCCGCGGACGCCCTAAGAAGGTTGGTAATCACCCCGCAGATGACAGAAGTGACATCGTCGCGTCGCCGGAGGGGCNTCCCATACCCATCGCCGTGGCCGCGGACGCCCTAAGAAGGTTGGTAATCACCCCGCAGATGACAGAAGTGACATCGTCGCGTCGCCGGAGGGGCGAGCTCCTAGTTTACACGAGTACAACGGCGCTGGAGACTTAATCGCACATAACGGGCACGTGATAGTGGAGGCTGCGGCGGCGCCTCTGCAGGTCAGGTGGGAGAGTGTGGCTGCAGCAGCAAAAGCAGCGTCGTCGATGGATTCTGTAGTGAAGGTGTTCTGTGTCCACACTGAACCAAATTTCTCACTTCCATGGCAGCGGAAGCGGCAGTACAGCTCCAGCAGCAGTGGGTTTATCATTGGTGGGAGGAGAATTTTCACAAATGCCCACTCCGTGGAGCATCACACACAAGTCAAGCTCAAAAAACGCGGTTCTGATACCAAATACCTGGCTACTGTCCTTGCCATTGGTACAGAATGTGATATCGGTACTATCTATACATCCCTTTTTCTTTATCCATCTAACTTATTTTCGAATGAATTGCTGAGCTTCGTTTGCATTTCAGCTTAAACACACCGTCTAGATTAATGGTCATGGCCAGTGGAAAAGTAACGTGACATAGAGAATTTGTTATTGCGCTTTTAGTTGGTAGTTGTACTACTTCTACTTTTAAAATTCTCTGTTCCAAAGTAACATAAAAAGCAATACATGAAATAAGAAAGAATCTTAATTTTGTTCCCCAATTCCCCAAAGACAAACTGAGATTGACATGAATTTGGTAAAGAAAAAGCTCAGTGATCAAAATGATACAACTATGTAAATTGATTGACTAACAATGTCTTTAACCAATTTTTGACCTCTAATATTACTTTTATTTGCCTCTGTTGTTACATACTGATTCCTGTCTATGAAATAGCTATGTTGACTGTGAGAGATGACGAGTTCTGGGAAGGAGTATCACCTTTGGAGTTTGGAGATTTGCCTGCATTACAAGATGCCGTTACTGTTGTGGGGTATCCTATAGGCGGTGACACAATTTCCGTGACGAGTGGTGTGGTATCGCGCATGGAGATACTGTCTTATGTTCATGGCTCAACAGAGCTACTTGGGTTGCAGGTTGAATTCATTGATTTATGGATGTTGAATCTGTGTGGAGTATATTCTTATGGAAATTTTATATTAATGAATGTAGTAATTTTTCATTTGATTATTCAGATAGATGCTGCAATCAATTCAGGAAATTCTGGTGGTCCTGCTTTTAACGATAAAGGAAAATGCGTGGGTATTGCGTTTCAATCTCTGAAACATGAAGATGTGGAAAACATTGGTTATGTCATTCCTACTCCTGTGATTATGCATTTCATCCAGGACTATGAGAAAAATGGGGTGTATACAGGTAGGATAATCTAAATGGGGCAACATAAATTGGTAATGCTGATATGTGTCTGTTAAATTTCATACATCCACGAGTTACAATATTGATTTTGCGTCTCTGAAATTCAGGGTTTCCAATCCTTGGGGTTAAGTGGCAAAAGATGGAGAATCTTGATTTGCGCACGTCCACAGGAATGTCCCCCGACCAAAAGGGTGTCCGCATTCGAAGAATTGAGCCTACAGCTCCAGAGTCTCATCTTCTAAGGCCATCTGATGTTCTCCTCAGCTTTGACGGGGTTGATATTGCTAATGATGGAACAGGTACCATTGATTTAATCGATTGATGTCTTTTTTTGATTACCATTGGCACTTTTGCCACCTGACCCAACTATTGACTTCACCTCGGTTTAGCTGCTTGAACGTGTTTTGCTAGTTGGGGTCCATGTTCATGACATCTCATCTTATGTAAATTATACAAAAGAGTTCCTAATTTGACTGATGTTTTAATGGTGACTGAATATATGTCTGTCTAGTTGAAATATTCTATTGGTTCTCATTTATTGTGTTGAAATAAACCTGAGGGGTTCGATTGAAGCATTGTTTAGAGTCCTACAGTTACTGTTATAACTACTGAAACATTTCTTTGTGCATTTGTTTCTGCCCAGATTTCACTGTAAATTGCTTGTGTATCGTGTTATAACTCTACAAAGTTATCATAGAAGTTCGGTCTTGAAAAGTTTGTGCATATTGAATCTGTTTGAAAATCACAATGCTAGATTGCATAACAAACTGAATTTTAAGGTTATGTAATGGAAGAAGTTCCTAAATCAAAAGAATGGTAAATGATATTGTTAGTTGAATTCTTTTGTATATTAGGTTTAACGACATTTGCAATCAATTTCAGCATCTACTCATTTTCATCTATTTTGTGCCATGCTTGATTGTTGATCGGTCTATCGTTAGCTTTTTTCTGTAATTTCTGTCAGTTTGTCTGGACTTTAGAAACTCTGGACTTTAGCGTTTCTAATTCCATCTCATATAATTATCTTATATTGGTGTCTGGTACAAGGAGTAACATATTTATCCTTTGCTACTTTACAGTAGGCATTTTCTGAGAAGTTTCAACTAGTTGAAGCAATCTAATTTTCTTTAACTGATTTTGTTTTCAAATCAGTTCCATTTAGACACGGAGAGCGTATTAGTTTCAGTTATCTCATCTCTCAAAAGTACACTGGAGATTATGCTCTGGTCAGAGTCCTCCGTAATTCCAAAGTACTTGAGTTCAACAAAAAACTTGACACTCACAAACGCCTTATCCCAGCACATATTAATGGCAGACTACCTTCGTATTACATTGTTGGTGGATTCGTGTTCTCTGCTGTTTCTGTTCCATATTTACGTTCAGAGGTGCGTTATTGAGATCGTCACTATGTGTTCACTTTGTTATTGGTTTTCCCTGCTTAGGTGCATGTTTTTCTAATAAATAAATAAGCCATGTAATAAATAATATTTTTGTTGGTCAAAGTTGGTTTAAGTTACATATTGCTACAATACTATTATATATACCACTTATGTTCTTTTCTGAAAAGAAGTAACATATACGATGATGTTTTCAAAAAAATAAAATTAAAAAGTAAAATAACTTTAAGTTACTTTTGAGCTTAGACAGACGTGCTATCAGTTTCCGCTCTGTCTAAATTGGAAAAAAATCTTAGAAGTTCTATTGCCATGTTTGTGAAGGTTCTGTCTTCTCACTTTCTATTGCCTGTCTTGTACAACTCCAGTATGGAAAAGATTATGAAATCGACACTCCAGTCAAATTGTTTGACAAACTTCTCCATGCAATGGCACAATCGGTAGATGAGCAGCTAGTTGTTGTTTCTCAGGTTTTTTCCCTCTCTTTTCTTAACTACCTCCATGACGTGTTCTGTGAAAAACTTCCAAATTTGAACTAATCATTACTCGACTCCTTGTTGAGATTGTATTAGGTGCTTGTTGCTGACATCAATGTTGGATATGAAGATATAGTCAACATACAGGTAGAATAATTTTGACACTATAGCTGACAATTTCAGCATTTGATACGAGTGATTTGTTAGTATTGTTAAATCTTTAACTGTTTATGTATATACAGGTTCATGCCTTCAATGGAATGCCTGTCAAGAATCTAAAGAGTTTGGCTAGCATGGTGGAAAGCTGTGAAGAAGAATTTTTGAAGTTTGATCTTGAATATGAGCAGGTTCATCTTCCCCTCAAACCCCTAAAGGAAAAAAAAAAAAAATGAGAAAGAAAAAGAGAAAATGATATTCTGTGTTTGATCAAATATGTCCTGGGCAATCCCAAGGTCAATTGACTACCCTGATCATGCTAAAAAATTTTGGTTTGTTCTCACTGAATTTGTCTGTACAATGTGTAGATTGTAGTCCTACAGACTCAGAAGGCAAAAGCTGCAACAAAAGATATTCTGGCCATGCATTGTATCCCTTCAGCCATGTCCGATGATCTGAAGACATGAAAGCCAGCTGCTAAAGGTTTGGAAGTTCTTATCCCACGGTAGTGTCTTCTAGTTTGCTTGCCACTTTTGCTCTCTCGTTTGTTATATATTTGAGTTTTACTTACAAGTAGTGGCTCTTCAAGGTATGTACCTGTCTGAATCGTAAAATAGTAAAGACTCTCGGTGTCAAAATAATGCTGTTATTATTTTGCCCGAGGATCTCACTTAAGCCGAGATTAGTTCATCAAAGTTCTACCTAGAGCTCCACATTTTTGTAGAATTTTCATCTCACTACAGAGAATATGGAAATTGCATTCTGAAATTCATTGGGAGGAGAATTTTGAGGCAAAGAAAGAAGATAGTAGCTTTTACCTTCTGATATTTGGATTTAGCTAAGCTATACATATATGTTACAAAGAGAGAATCACTCTCTGCATACCGAGTCAATTATAAGCTATACATATCTGTTTACAGAAGAGAGAATTACTCTCTGCATACTAATCACCAATCCTCTGTCCCTTCATTTTTGTAACTTTGCAACAAGGGATGTTTTTGGGTAGCCACAGATTCCAGATCACTGATTTCATCAAATTCGACCATAACCTCTTTTGTTTTGCCCCACATTACAGTATAGAATCCAATTGCTATTATTGTTGCACCGATGATGCTGCAAAATAGCACACGGAAAACAGAAAATGAGTTATTTTGTTTTTAGGTGTGTGGTGGGGGTAGAGGTGTACCTTCCTAGATAAAGAGTATCGCCGAGGATGACAACTCCCATGGCAGCTGCAATGGCAATGGACAATGGCTTGAACATGGCCACATAGACAGGTCCCTTTAAGTGTAAGGCCCATGTATGAATAACATTGTTCAAACCGGAGCCAAAAACCCCCTGTATATTTTTATTTCTTTTCAAACTTCAGAATCTGGTGGGAATTAAGGAAAAATCAACTATTTTCATCACTTACAGAGCATAAAATAGAGGCCAACGAGATGTTAGGTCTTATTATCCATTTGCTAGAGTCTGGTTCTGCAATGAGACCTACGAATGCAGCTAGGATGCTCACAAATAAATTGTAGAAGAACATCAGTGTCAATTCTGCCGGGTACTCTTTCATGATATGCGTCTATGAATAAAACACCAAGTCAAGTCAAGTCCAAGTTTTATTTATTTTCCAAAAAATCGGTAGTAAAGAGAAATTTGCACGCTAGGTTACCAAACTTTCAAAAAGAGACCATAGAGGCTTGTTATCAAATTTCTTCCCTTTACATCTCCAAACTTCCGTTTTTTGGTGCATGGTCATATTGGTCTCTACTTGACGTAAACTGTCAATTTTTGCATCAAATAGTCACTTGTCTTGCACCATGACTTATTTTGAGAGAGATCCAATATCGACCCTTTTTGCTCCAAACAAAAGGTGTCAATTTTTCCATCAAATAGTCACGTCTTGCACAATGACTTATTTTGAGAGAGAGCCAATATTGGCCCATTTTGCTCCAAACAAAAGATGTCACATCTAAGCACTTTATACCATTTATTTTCAAGGGAAAATATTGTTATGACAAAAAGAACTGTTTAGGTCATATGAGGAAAACGATTGATGATTTTCATTCAATCGGGATTAACTTGCACCAAAAATAGAAGTTCGAGAATCTATGAGCTAGAAAAAGTTGGGCGGATGCTAGTGTTTTATCTGGAAAAGTTTGAGACTAGTATTTGCAAATTTCCCAATAAAAGATTGTAAGAATTAGCTTTTGGTATCCACACCAGAAAAATGTACCACACTGGCACCAAAATATATTCAACGGTGAGAAATAGGCTGCCAATAATCCAGTTTGATCGCGATGAATGTAGAATTTGATGCTTGGTGGGTGTGGAATTGATACTTGGACCCTTGAAAAAAGTCACTACAAATGCACCTGATATTGAGATCAGGGTGCCAACCACTTTAGCCCGGCTACTTGTGCTCGACGGTTCTAGCTTTTCCATCCTACAAACGGGCCCACTTCATCAGTTTCAAGAAAAGTAGAAAACCCAATCAGGCACAACTGTAGCTTTCTTTCCTTTCATTATTGGAAGGAAAATAGGGCCCCTACAAGACATGCTTTTCTATCCCTTTTCGGAATATGGCAGTGGGCTGGTAATCTAGTAAGAATTTGGTGAGACAGACAGAGCAAATAATGCATTCATAGCGCGTCTGATAAGTTAGATTCAACTGTACTGAATACCGAGATCAGAAATGGGATAACAACGCTTGGTCTATGTTTGGCCTCGATTTTTTCAAAAATTCATCACATTCTCTAAAAAATCATTATTCAAAAATACATTATTCCCCCAAAAATAGGGTTCAAGGGCTCAATTTCTAAGTAAAATTTGCATCATACCAAAAAAGGTTCGGTGGAAGATCCAATGCCAAATGCATAACTTAATCTGAAGTAACTAATTATGTGATTAGTACACAATAAGGTTGATAAGCAACCTACTACAAAATTGAAAGATTGATGACATAGTTGCTATACAAAAGTAATTACGTGCTTCCCATAGATTGGCGACTCCAACTATAATTTATCGAACTCATTGCAAGATCCAAAGTCAACCTTTCCAGTTATTGTAAACTTTAAGAGTTTTTAAGTCACAAGTTATGTGATTAACCGGCAAACTTTTCAGTCACAAACAAGGATAAGCTATCTAATAATTGGTCTAACTTGGATTATAATAACTCTTATTAATCCAATCTATTGTAATCAGAATAATGCTGCTTGTACACCAGGTGTACGTAACGTACACTTCTCTCACATGAATAATGTGCGCGAATATTTTATTGTCTGTGGGACCCCCTCCATGTGAGGGGGTGTAAAAGATTGTGTGAATGATTATGTACATGTAGCATGATTGATTGTAACCAATGCTGTCAAAACTGAATTAAATCGGCCGAAACTGATTCCGTTATGAGCAAAAAATCATAAAGTTAGAAATCATTAATACAAGTCAAGAACTTATCGATTCACATCAGAATTCAGATTTGATCTTTAAAAAATTAAACGAAAAATATATCATGGACAGAAGACATCAGAAAGCTGGAAAAGGACAAAGAAACCTGAAAATGATGGCAAGCACGAAAGTAAAAGCCGGCGTCAGGTTGCTGATGGCTGAAGCAAGCGTTGGTGATCCATAATTGATTCCAGTATAACCCATGATCTGAGATGTACAACTGCCTTACCACAAAATTCATGTAATTAGAATGCTTTAATTGAACAAATTTCTCGATTTCCAGTTACTGATTCAAGTGAATTAGGTGTGTAGATTGAACAATTTACACTCCAAGCGGAAATATTCTGATCATGTTGGAGAAGTTCAATTCATTCACGATTCTTAGTTTATAAAATTTTCTCAGTTCTAATCACTAATTTACCTAAATTAGATGCGTAGAATTGAATACTTTACCCACCCTATGATTCCGAGCAGAAAAAAATTGATCATGATGGAGAAGTTCAAAGGAGGAAACTCATGAAATTCTCTGATTTCCAATCACTAATTGAAAACAATTACATGCGTAGAGTTGAACAATCACTCACCCAATAACTCCGAGTAGAAAAGTTTTGATCATGATAGAGAGGTTCAACGGAGGAAGCACTCTCGATCTGCTTCCACGGAGAAACATCGCCGGAAATAGAACAAGCGCCGCCACGGCGTAGGCGTAAACGACGAAAACATGATGGCTCATCCCGTGGTTAGTGGCGAATTTGAACAGTGTGTTAAGGCCGACGTTGGAGCACTCCATCGCCACCAGGGCGGTGAACGGAAGTACATCTTTGTAACAGTATCGGTGCCCACCACCTCTTGCCATCGATCTTCTCTTTGCTTACTTCCGATGATTTGGTTAATTGCGGGAGTTATATATTCTGTTTTGTACAGTTCCTAGAGTAGGACAACAGTTGAAGTTGACACCTCACAGCGTGTGTTTGGCTGAGCTTGAGAAAAGGTTCAAAAGTTACTTATTTGGAAGGTTAGTCATAAGTAAATTTTTAAGGTTAACCAAACATGTTTTCGCGTGCTTATAATTTATAAATAGGCCTCTAAAATATTTTCTTAAAGTAAATACAAACTTTCTTTCTTCGTTAATTGGAATATCTTTTGTGTAGATTCAAGACTCTTTTCTTAATCACTGTCACATTATTAGAATTGAACGGATATGTTCAATCGAGAACCATTCATCACCGAATCGACCATATCGATAGATGGGGTTTCTCTCACTTTTGACATAACGGACCCCTAGTAGGAGGTCCACATGACAAGCTATTAGTTAAATGGTAGAGCACACCCCTGATAACTGTGTCGTCGTGTCTGGGTTGTGAGGGCTCTTAGCCACATAGATAGTTCATAGTTCAATGTATTCATCAACGTCTGATCCTAAGATATGGATCATCCAAGATACATTAGCATGACGTACTTCTCTTGTTTGAACTGGGATTTGAAATTAAAACTTTCCTCAGTAGGATAGATGAAAACGATTTGGGTGAGATTCAATGTAGATCTAATTTTCGATTTACTCGTGAGATAGATTATGCCCCAAAAGGAATAAGTCCCTTGTATATGATCTCTTCTTCATATAGATAGATATATGATCTATGGGGCAATTGTGCACATATCATAATTCTAAAAATAAAGTTGAATTTGGGGACGAATTATTTTGTGATTACAAGTTTCCACTTAAATAATAGTTGCGTAAGACAAAAGAATGATGGTGCATTAGCACTGTTGGTGGTGATTGATGACGAAGCAGACGGTGATATCAAGGGCTTGGTTCAATTATTACTTAGGACATATCTTTTTTTTATGAGGTCGAATAAGGTACGTGAGACTTTGTGAGAAATCTTGTAGGGCCGAGATCTTATTAATTAAAACATTGCGTCTCGATTCATTAAACTTTTTTGAGATTACTTGTTAATTAAACATCATTATTAAACATAAATTTAATTGGTTTTATAAATTTTATTCACTTTGTAATCACCCATTTAATAAAATTCACCAACTTATATTCTCAATAAACTTTGTCAAACACAAATCTAAAGAAGACATCTCGTTGATTTTTTATACCATAAGTGTACGCATCATAACAAATTGTTAGGTTTTTAGTTATGTTGGCAGTTTTTTAGATAAAATGATTATTGTAAAAGAATAAGATTGTTACAAAAGAGTTGTAAAAGTCAAGGAGTCTTTTGAAGAGTAGTATAGTACTTGAAGGAGTTCAAAATGTCCAGGAAGATCGCATATGATCAAGGGAATGCAATTAGAAGTTTAAAGAGTGTCAAAGAGCCGCACAAATTATGTTCCAAATTCTCAATCGCAACTTGTAACGCATTTTTTACATAGAAAACATTGGAATTTGGACATGGCTAATTCTAGAAGAATTATAGCCCATTGAAATTGCTTTCAACGCATTTTGATTTACCTCAATCGGACATCAGGAGAGAAAGTTATGATAAAAATACTGACAACTCCTCAGTTGCTGCTCGCCTGTCGCTAGCTTGGTGCTCGAGTGACGGTCAACTTTCAAAAATATGTTTTGATTCAAACACTTTGTTTTTCATTCCATTTTCATTCCAAACACTTTTTCCTATATATATATATTCTATTTTATGAACGTCCAAAAGTTTGGTTGATCATTGTTTTACATCCTTATATCATTATTCCAGGATCCAAGACCACATCCAAATATTTATATCAACATTTTAATTCTTGAGATCAATCAACCACAAGTTTGGGAAAAAAACTTTACATCCTTATATCATTATTCCAAAATTCAAGAGCATATCCAAATATTGAGAGTAACATTTTAATTCTTGAGATAAATCAACCACAAGTTTGCAAAAAACATCGGATTTCTTTTAATCAAAAACACCGACTTCCTAGATATCATTAGGAAGGTACTTTCTCAATAACTTTCAGAGGTTGTTGAAAATTGAGAGATGTTGGACCAGAAGCACAGGAAGAGTACAAGAACAAGACATTCTTGGTGTTCCGCAGGAAATAGACAATTTCTGAAGATCGGGAACATGTGTGAGTGAAGCACATTCAATGGGTCTTAGAGATTGCGAGAATTAGATTAGCGAGTTTAGTGGGTTTTCTAGGCTGGATCCTACTGTAAGTTCTTATGGCCAAGTACAATAGTAAAGTGGTGATAAAGTTAAAACTGGAGGGTTTGATTTCACTTCTCAACAAGTCAAAACAAGAAGATACAAGGGAGTTATTCTTAGCCTATGTTTGAGTCACATTATTTTTTTCATTATCATTATTCTACTCATTTTCAACCACACATTTTTCAATAAAATAATATTTTCCATCACATCAATAACTTTTCCTTCTTTTTCAATCACATATTCTCTATCACATCACTTCAAAAAAATGCATTCTTTCATTTTAATGTGCACCAAATATGCTCGTAGTACTTAAAACTTCGCTACTACTATTTTTCATAAATGAAGCGTTTGATTTTGATAATAACCTTT
>CAIGRT010206433.1:0-10972 GCA_903798405.1 Fraxinus platypoda | reverse complement strand
ACGTTTTGCGCAAGAAAATGTAAAGATATGGACGTTCTGCGTCAAAATATTAAACGTAGGGACGTTTTCCACAAAACCAAGCAAAGATAGGGACGTTTTGCGCCAATTACCTTTAGAAAAATCATTCAAAAAATTAGTAAAAATAAATAAATAAATATAAAATGGAAAAGCTTGAAAACAAATTCAAAATAATATAATATTTTTCCTTGGTTATACCATCAAAATTCTTTACCTCCATTTTCTCTACCATCCAACCATCCAAACCCGCGACCCACCCGAAAACGGGTCGAAACCTGCAAATCCCTCTCTCTCAACATATTCATAGACCTCAAATTTATATATGCAGATATGTACACCATGTGTAAATTTATATAGCTAGTTTTTATAATTGTACCTTTAAATCGGTCTCTCAATAATTCGTTATCGCGTTTTTCGTTCAATTACTAATATCTTTGTTTTACCCTGTCAACCGCCTGTTTTTCGTATATCCTTGTCTTTTTCTTTTTGGTTTCATTTAATTTCTGCTATTGTTTTGGTTCGTGAAAAGGAGCTGCTTCTGCTGGATAACTGCAATTGGGTTTGGAAGGTTCGTGCTTTTTAACGCTAAACTAGTTAGGGTTTCGATTTTATTGCATTATATATAGGAGAATGATTATTTGGAATTTACATTTTATGTTGTAAATGATAGTTTTTTATTGGGTTTTGCATAATTAGTATGTCAATGAGGTGAAGATGAATCAAGGAGAAACTGCTGAAACCATCCCCACTCTGGATCCCAAGTCGGTAGAGGTAATTACTTCTATTCTCCCGCTATATACGTTGGAATGCAGTTTTTTTCTGGTTTTGATTTTGTGCAAAAGAGAAAAGAGTTGCAGTTAAGCATGGTAATGATTTTAATGCGCATGACAATAAATGCTTGATTCTTGAATTCTTCAATTGCTTGCAACTTTGCTTGTGATGCTTGATGCTGATCAGTATATTTAAATTAGGTTTCTTTATTTGGAAGAGAAGGATGTGTTCTATAAGGAGTTGACAGGTCATGGTGTATGTACCTTCTTTCGCTTCATATATATGTGGTGGTTAAGATTAGATAGCAATAAAATCAGAACAGATATAGAAAGATTTTATAGATTTCACTGATGCATGGGGATACTTATTTAGTAAGATTTGAACGTTTCTAGCATTGTCAGTGGGTTCCCGTTTCTTTTTTTCCAGGTTTACCCATTTTTTTGGGATTACTACACGTGTAAATTTCTACTTCTGTTTGACATCTGTATGGTAAACGCATATTGTTTGTGAGGGATCTTCCTTTTAATTTTATTACCTCTTCACTCTCTCTGTATAGTACACACGCACATGCACAAGACAAACAATTGATGTAGGAAATGATCAGGAAATCTCTCATAAAGCTCCCTACAAAGAATTTTTGTGGTTGGATTTGATTTAGATTATGTGGATAATAAGTTTGCTAAGGGGTTAAGAATGATTTTCCGAGGAGAGGAAGATATTTATGGAATTTTAGGCTGTTGTGGTTGCTGAAAAATTAGAAGATTCTTCTGTTTTTTATGTTTATCATTTCAAAGGGGGGACATGCTTAAAGGCTTTGGTTTAATGACTAGATGAAAGATATAGTGGTGAATCTGTGAGAAAAAAGGATCCTCACAAGTGGAAAAGCTGACGAATTTATTGATTTTTCATAATTATCAACTTCATCGAAAGATAAAGAATTACACAAGTATAGACTCTCAAGGAGAAAGGATCAGGTGTCCTAGATAAGAAACATAAAGATCTGGAGTCTTATTTATGAATTTAGATGAATTTTAGATGAATTTTAGATGAATTTATGACTCTCTAAACAATTAAACAACATAATCAAAATTAGGATAGGACCCATGCTCCATATATATATATATATGTCCATCTCCAACATTTATTAAAAGGCCCAACATAAAATTAACTCCAAAACATAGTAATAATAATAAAATCCCAATATCCTTTCAAGATAACGTATCAAAATATGCCAAAAATCGTGGGAAATTCAATTGTAGAATTCTAGATGTATTTTCCAATTGTAGAATTCTAGATGTGACCTCATTTTTGTGAATATGTTCTGTGTCAAAATCTTAGCCCTTGTTCGAGCCCCATTTTGTTCATCAAAATGAATTTTTGAACAGTGATTTGACACCATTTCAACCCCACATTCTTCAATAAAATAATATTACACTCAAACCTAAAACTTTTCCTTATTTTTTAATCACACATTCTCCATCAAACACTATTGCAAAATGCATTTTTTGAAAAAATGGGGCTCAAACAAGCCCTTAATGAAGTCTTATTCCATGGCCAACTACATGGGCCGTATATCTTCTATTCTCTTCCACTTTATTTTATCTAAGAGATCAAATTCAAACATAAATTATAAGCTCAATATTTATTTTATTATTTATGTTCCTCTATTTCCTCTTGGTTTGCCATTAATACGAGTCTCATCTTTTCTTGGATGCAACTAGCAGCATTTTATGTGAATGTGTATGTACTTCCTTAGTTTATTAGGCTCATTTATTATTCTACCTCATATTGTACCATCAATCTATTTTCACATGTTACTGTTTATTCATTTGCTACTCCTAGGCCGCCCTACTTGTAGTTGTGTGCAGCATCATATTGAAGTCCTCGAAAGATTTTCCTTTTAACCTAATAAAAATTATTCAATTACAAGATTTTTTCTACTTTTTCCAACCAACTCTGTATTTTTTTTTAGTATCATCTTCAATTTGACTGGCTATTGAAATCATTAATGATGGAACCTAGATAATGGAATTTTCCAATGTTAGGTACTTCAATCTCTCCAACACTTGTTTCCTTCCCATTTTGTGCTTCTACCAAGAGTGTAATTACACTTCATGCATTTAATCTCCCATTTGCCTGCATCAGATGCTTCTGTATGAGATAATATGAGCATAGATCGACCTTCTGTGAATTCTCATTCACACACACAAACACCAAAATGAAAAAAACGCTGGACATCTTCATGTATGCCCATTGCCATTATAATAGAAACAAAATAATTTTGGTAGGGAACCACTAAATTATCCTGCATTATTTTCTCTATAGCCTATCATTCCATTATATGCTAACTCAGTTATGTCAATATATACTAGCTTTTACACATTTTTCTAAAATACTCCATAACATGTTTATTCACAATTATTGAAAATCATACGATGATTGTTTTTAACCTGATCAATAGAGCATGTTTGATTGTGATTAAAGTAAGTCAAGCTTACCTTCAAGTTACATATTTTGCCAAACATTACCCTTTTTACTAACAGAACTTACTTTCAGATTTACTTTGTAGAGAAGTAACTTTTAAGCTTAGCCAACATGCACGATCCTCAACAGTATATCTCTCGGGATTAAATCAAAGTTGATTCTCTGCTAGTGTCATTTCAAACCTTTAAGTCATCTGTCAATTACTCTCCCCGAGTTTTGTCATGTGATTTGTCAATTTAATTTACTGATAATTTGCATGAATCTGAATTCTTGGTATGTTATAAATAGGAACTAAAATGCTTTCTCCATTCATTGAGCACCTCTCAGGATGAAATATATGATACCTAACTTTGTCAACCAAGATAATCTTACTTATCTAAGCATGGTAGTTAATTGTCTTCTTGAGGCGAACTTCACAGTTCACGCTGCTCAAATTCATCCTGTTGTTATTAATGAGCCTGATAAAATGTTCAAACTTAGCTGGCTTAATGTTTGAACTGAGCCTGAATACAGTAAATTTTGAGTTAAGTGCTTGGTTAATTTGCATTATATTTAGTACTTAAAAAGTTTCAGAGTTGAGCTTGAAAATTTGTTCAAGTTCGACGTTGTTTCTTCTAAAGTCTGAGTTTTTGTGTGCATGTGCCGAGCTATTCAAACCTATTTACAGCCCTAAATCTGAGAAACTTCCTTAGTTTAATAAAATACCATTGGGTCTTAACCCAGAACCTTATTCTCTTCTCTCTTGGCTCTGCACATTTGTATCTGTTGACATATTAAAAAATGTTAAATATATAACAAAAGAATCAGAATAGAAGATCTGAGTGCTTAGCTGATTTCTAGCCCAATGCTCGCACAATGGCTGAGATTTCAGTTTGCATACACTAACGTATAATTATTCACTAGTTTATTTGAGATTTCTATTCTCAATACCTTAGTTTGAATTGGAGCCTGGCCTCATAACTGAAAGAGGATCAAGGAGAGCGTTTGATTTTTTTTATTTTTTTTAAGAAGTTAACTTTTTGCCTTAAGTTTGGCCATTTATGTGGGCATGCCTATGGAGCAAACTAATATAGTTTTGGAATATAATTTATTCTTTTAACATGTTCAATTACGTAATTTATTTTGAACTGATGTTACCCGTCTGGAAGCTGCGTTATAAATGTGCGGGTTCTTGCTACAAACAAGATAACTTTCTGTTTTGCATATGGGGTTTTTAAACTGTAAATTTCAGTGGCTCGCCTTTTGTTACTTTGAAATAGGTGGTAAATGCGCAGTTGTTTTTTCTATTTCCTGTAGCCCCATATAAAATCTCACAATATTGTATAGCAAGCTAACTGAATTTTTTTATCCAATGAGCTCAAAAAAGTATTGCTATCTTGTTCTTTTAACTCCCCTTACATCTATTTAGTTATTATGTTCTTTCAGTTGAGATGACCTTGAGTAAATATGGGTTCTTTCGACTGATATGTTGCTCCCTGTCATCTGTCAGAAGCACCAGGTTGTTGATCAAGTTCATACATCTTCATTATATCCTCCTATTCCTGCTGTGGCAGCATGGAACACGCATGGGGAGAATCATATCTTGAGGGAGAATGGAACCCTGTCTAATCCCAGTTACCACCATGAACAGCGAGTGGAGCCGAGCTCAAGAAATGTTAAAGATGGGATGAATGTGTCATCTATTGCTTCTACTTCAAATTCAGGAGTAGCAAATGTAGCACAAGGTTATAGTGGCTATGCTACCTATCCAAATACTGATCCATATGGTTACAATAGCTCAGGATATGCAGGTTACTATAGTGGCTACCAACTGCAGTCCAATCAATACCAACCGCAGTCAAGTCAATACCAACCGCAGTCCAATCAATATCAACAGCAATCCAATCAATACCAACAGCAGTCCAGTCAATCATACCCTCAGCCTGTAGGAGCTTACCAAAACACAGGTGCTCCTTATCAGCCTCTTTCCTCATTTCAGAATACTGGGTCTTATACTGGACCTGCAAGTTATTCAAGCACTTATTACAATCCTGGTGATTATCAGACATCTGGAAGTTACACAAGTGGCACCTATGGTGCTCAGACCAACTTGTGGCATGGAGGGCAGTATGCAGAATACAGTTCTAATCAATATACAAGCTACAATCCAGAAACAAATGCTGCTTATAGTTCTACCACTGCTATTGCAACTTCACAATATCAGCAACATTATAAGCAATGGTCAGACTATTATAATCAAAGTCAAACGGAAGTTAGCTGTGCTCCTGGGACAGAGAACTTGTCTGTTTCAAGTGCATCTAATCTGAGTTGTTCTGTTCCTGGTGCAAGTGGTGGGTATTCGGCTTCAAACAGCCAGCTGCCTGCACCTTATACCCCGTCTTGGAGGCCAGAATCAAGTTCATCTGAGTTAACACCATTGCAGGTTTGGTTGTTCCTTTGACTTACAGTTACCAAGAAGTTGATGTTCATTATTCGGGTCTGTTTATGCATGATCATTTGATTTATGCTTCTGTATGTTTTAAATGGTTTAATTGAGGGAATATTTTTATTCACATATAAATCTCTAGTGCCTTACTTTTATCGATGAACTTTGGCATCTGGAGATTGACAAAACAAAAATCCTACTATTCTGATGTTAATGTTTCTCTTCGACCATAATGTTTGTCACATTCAACTTCAAGTTATTGGAGTATTTCTGATTCAATGAATGTATTACTTGTATAATTCAGTAAATCTGCCTTAGTTCTTCAGTCATGTGAGGAGTATAGAGGTGGAGTCGGGCATGTCTATAATAACTGCACAAGCATTCCAGCATTCACGTGTTTGTCATTTTCAAAACACACTAACGCAGAATTAGAAATTTCATGTACATGCGTGTTTTTTTTTGTTTTGCTTTCATACACATTTAAGTTATTTTTGGAAGTCTGACTTTTGTCTGTATAATAAAGATCTGTCTTCTTTCAAAATAAGTATTGATAGGCATTTGTGGAAGTGGTCTGAAAGATGATGGTTTTATGTGTCTCCTTACAGATTCTCTCTTCCAGAGAATAACTTTCCTATTTAGGTGTGGTAAAACAGATGATTGGTTGAAGTATTGAGGTTAATTTTATTATAACTGTAACCTAACCTACTAAATGAATGCAGCAAGTGTTGGTTGCAAATTTTTCTGGAACATGGAAGTCATTTCATAAAACAAAAATCGAGGTTGCTTCCATGCACGTCAACGAAAATCTTATGGTTTCCACCAATCCCTTTTTGCCTGTTCTTGCTCTTTCCTCCATCGTGCCTCCTTGTTGTGTCAAGCATGTTTCTGATATTAGCAGAAAACCTTTCTTGGTTCTACTTGAGTTGTTGACCACCATCAGCATCCTTGGCAATTATAGTTCGGTGAACAAAAAGTTCATAAAATCAATTTGAACAATAAGAGAGTTCCTTTGCAACATGAAGATCTTTTAATAATTTCCTTCTATAATACTAGGAATGACGCAAAGGAATAAAACAAAAAGGATTATTTGCAGAGACTTACCTGGATCATTAACTGAGAAAGTGACCTATAATTCAATAAGATGCAAAGTTAATTGGTAATAAATTCTTTGGATCGATAACTGTTAAACTGAGATTCCAAGAAGCTCTCTCTCTCTGTTTATTTTCCTCAGGCAGAGAAGTTTTCTCTGCATAAGGAGAAGCTTATCATTGTGATATTCTTTCCTAGTTGGGGTTTGCTTTTATCTGTGAACCTGTTTTCTACTAATAGGACATTGGCAAAACTGTGAGAAACTAAACTAGGCTGTTTGTTGAATTATCGATATTGAGCTTTAATCATGACCAGACCAGGCCTTTTTATGGATTGTAGTCTCAAACTTATAAATTATTGTGCAGTATAGATATACTTTGTAAGGTTATGTCACGGTCTTTTGGTCTGTAACTATGAGCACTGTCTGGTTGTTCATGGAGGGAAAATGATATGCCATAGTTTTTTTTGGCCATTACACTTCTCCACTTATATAATATGACTGAGAATTGTAAACATAAAACTGTGGATATGCTAGTCTTCATTTTTTATGTCCAACTTTGCTTATGATTTTAATGCCATTGACGAAGGTTTCCTCAATCTATTCAATTATCTGAAAAGTTACGGGACTTGTTACTTGTTTCTTTTGTAGCATAAGGGGATTAATAATATGTTGATATGCAGTACTATCTGAATTAGTTTACTTCTTCCGACAGATATATTCTTTTCTGTTGTAGTAGTATGGGGGTAGAGACAGACATGGTGTGGGCCCATACTTTGCGAAGTTTGATTGCATATTGTAGATTCTTGTCAGATTTCACAAAATTTATTTTGATCAATTGGCAAGTCAAATTCAGCATACTGTGATCTTTTGTTGTCAGCCTGGCGTAGTAAGTGGCAGTATCCATGAAGGTTACTGGAAACAGGGCACTCCTGCTTTGCAAGATAAATATTCTAATTCTCAACCGCTGCATGTTCAAAATCCCCTGGATGCAAATCCTACTCATGGAAGTTATCAGAATCAACATCAGTCTACATTTTCTCATGGTTCCAGTACACTATATCCAGCTTCTCACCCGGTGTCCCCATCATCCTTTCAAAATGTATCGCAACCTCTTGATTCCCGCAGGGTAAGCAAACTGCAGATTCCAACCAATCCCAGAATTGCTTCAAACCTAGCATTGGGTTTACCAAAACCTGACAAGGACAGCACTACAGCTAGCTCAGATTCAAAGCCAGCCTATGTCAGTGTTTCAATGCCAAAGCCAAATGAGAGAGAATTGTCTCATGATGCAACTGATTCTATGCTTAAGGTTATACTGTTCTGTTTTAGAATTTCTTTTGATAATGATGGATGACTCTGTTATTGATACTAGCTGCATAAGATGTATAATTTGCAACTTTTGAATGATTGACCTTTTTTGTAGAAAGCTGGAAGTTCTCTCTAACTTGTATGTTTTCTGCTTTCTAATATTTTGCTAGCTATACATATCTGGCATGTGAAAACTCAACAGAAGTCCTGCTTCGCTTTGCTTCCTTTCTTTTTTTTCTTTTTTTCCACTTAAGGTTTCAATAAAAAAAGATAAAATAGAGACTGCATCATATGATAAAACTCACAATAATAAAGTCTGCCATTTCATTTTTGTATTATTTGTTTCATTTATCACTATTGATCGGTATTAGTTTTTGGTACCATAGAGACATAAAGCTTGAACAAGATTCTCAGCATCTTAATTTAATCTCCACCGCATTTTTTTCTCAAATTCTAAGTATTTGATTTTACTAAATATTTCCTTGACGTTTGTTTCTTGTACTTACCTTTTTTCCTGGAGGTCCTCACTGCTATCTGCATTTTACTGTGTACACATTGATAATGAAATGTAGCTAATTAGTTATGTTCATGTGGCAAGATGAGAACAAGATAAACGAGATGCTATAAAGTGTTTTAATTCTGAATCTCACTAACCAACACATGATAGACTCTTGGTGCTGACAGGACTTGGAAGGAGAGAGGTTTTGGTGGTCTAGGTGCTAGGTTTCAGTTGTAGCCTTATTGAGTTGTTGATGATCTTTCATCATTTATTGTACTACTGTTCCATTTCTAAACGACATCCTTCATTATTTGATATTTAGATGGCTTAGCAAAGAACTAGGGAAGTAATTTGAGTGTACATAGTTGGCAGGTGTTTAGGTTGCTGAGGAATAATGCTCTACAAAAACTAGAACACAAATTGATGGATCTGTCAAGTTCAAAAATCTCTGTAAGGCATATAGGATCATCAGGATTTTGTTTTGTTTTTCATTTGAGAGATATTAGATCAGCTTGCTTGTATTAGATGATAAGTGACCGAAAAAGAATTGAGAGGTTGGATAGATGGGGTTGAGCTTTGCTCAAGCAACACTGCGGTCTAGTGATTCTTGGTCAGAAATGATGCGGACAATGCCATCTATTGTGGTTGTTGTAGTCAATATTTGCTGGTGTTGACTTGGACTAGGAGAGTTGGAGCTCCTTACCGTATAATCCTTGTTGATGATTGATTCATCCCAGAAAACATTCTCATCATCTCATAAAACATTTATGTTGGTCAATGGGTATTGTTTTTACCCCCTAGATCAACTTTGTTCTAGTTTAGTATTGTAGTTGTATGTCATATGCCTGTGAGGATAAGCATTTGCACCTCATGTTTAACTTGTGGTTTCAGTTATATTATTGGAGTTCATTTGTCAGTAGAACTTCGTGAACAGGAAAAATCATGACATGGCATGACCTGCTGTGCCATCATATTTCAGTAACACATACTAGAATGGAGGATGCATTCCTGATATCATACTGAACTATCTTTTCTGGTGCAGCCTGGCATGTTGCCAAACTCATTGCGTGGTTATGTTGAAAGGGCTTTTGCTCGTTGCAAAGATGATGCTCAAAAGGCAGCTTGCCAAGTTAAAATGAAGGAGGTATATATTCTAGTTGATGAAAGTCGAAAGATTAACTTGCGCTTAATATTTTAATGGGTACAAAGGCATGAAAAACATGGTACCACTTTGGATTAAAATTAGTTCATACGCACATCGAAGTTTATATCTCTGTTTGCTTGAAAACTGTGGGCATATACTACTTTCTCTCATGATTAAGACGGATTGTTTTAGACTTTTAGCTGACCAATCATATTTGCCTGTTGCTCCTGGGATGTTGATGTATGAAATTCACTTAATTGTATATATAGCACTTGAAGATAGCTGATACAACGTTTTTGTATGGAATTCACTTAATTTCCCATCTTTCATATTTTTTAGTCTTGCTCCACGCTCTCAAACTAATTATCGTGTAACTTTGCACAGGTTTTAGGTAAGAATAAAACGTGTAGATCATTTCACCTTTATTATGCCTCTTGCTTTATGACATAAATTTAAGTCTATTCAAGAGTCTGATGTTGGCCATGTATTGGAATTCCGAAAAAAATTAACATGTCAATTGTGGCCGTTTGAGAGAAGACTGTTGAAAAGGAATCCATTGTAGAAATTAGACATTACTGTTGAGATATTTCAAAAGTAAGAGAAAGAAACTCAATTAGAGATAGAGGAAAATGCTATCTTCTCCATGTTTGGCTACACACGCACGTATGATGTAAAAATTTAAATACATACATAACGTTGTATATATACACGTGGTTGCGTGTGTGTATGCATATCTATCTATATTTAGAAAATTTTAGGGCTGGGATAGGAAGTTACATGCTATTGAGAATCAAGACTTTTCAACTAAAGTATAGATGACATGTCATAGAAATATGGCTGATGGGAAGCACATAAAACTTTTCAGCAAGAGGAAAAACGTAATTTTAGTTGAAGAGAAGAAATTGTTTTCAGCTTAGAAGGAAAATTCAAAATTTATTTCAATAGCACTAACTTAAAATTGTGCAATTTCTTCAACAGGGAGATTGTCTAGTGAAATATGGTCCAATAAAATGGAACTTGTGCATTCTCCTTGTTTAATCATCTTATATTTTCTCATCACAATTTTAATATTCAAAGATCTAAATGTAAGACTAACCATAGGGCTTGTGGTTTTTTGATTCTTTTCAGGTTTGCTGATTATATTTTATTAATCCAGTTGCTGATTTGCTCTCTACTTATTTTTTTCTTGTCAGTTTTCGGTTTAATCTTCAGCAATTAGTCCTTTATATTACC
>CAIGRT010206423.1:0-14114 GCA_903798405.1 Fraxinus platypoda | reverse complement strand
AGAAAAAGAGAGAAGGAAAAGGCAAACGCAGAAAGAGAAAGAAAAGAAGAGGAAAAAGAAAAGAAAAAAAAAAGGAAACTGCAAACACCAGAAATTTTCACGTTTCGTCAATTTTTGGTGATATCTTTCCACTTTTGCACTTTTTTATTTTTACTATATGAATAGTTTATTTTTATTTTAGAGAAAACAATTTAGTCTACTTGTGATCCTTTATTTTTTTATTCAAGATTTATGTGATTTATTTATTTATGTGTTGGTTTTATTATGAGTTTAATGCATTAAATTACCTGATCAATAATTTGATGATTATGTGAGTCTCTTACAAATCGAAATGTGAGTTTGAGATTTAGACCATATAATAAAATTCGCTAAATTAGTATAACGTGTAGAGATATACATATATTAATTATTGCGATTATAATATGAATTCTTAAAACTACTGTTTCGTTTAATTAGTTGATTCATATATTTACCGATTGTCAAGATAAAATTTATAAGTCTAGATTACATAATCAAGAATTGAAGTAGATAATAATAGGTAGATTCGAAATCCAATACAATCTTCCATAATTTGATAAAAACAAACGCTTTTTGCATATTTCTTAAAATAATTTAGAATAATAACAATATCAAAACTCTTTTGTGTTACACACTTCGAATTCAATACGAGACTATTTAAGTTAAATTGAATTTATTCTCTATGGGACATACTTTATCTCAACACAACTATTACTTGTCAATGATCATGTATGTTTACGAGTTTCGCTCAATCAACTAATAGAGGTAAACTAGAAAGTTATAGTGAAGTTGTGAAGGTTGATGAATCAATCAAGTGAGAGATATTTATGAGGGGATCATTATTGTCCAATCAAACATGGTTATTAATAGAGTTACTTAAAGTAACGAAGGCTTTGCAAAGTAAATGGTTTATTGATTAAAAGAACATGATGAGAGCAAACGATATAACGAAAAGGAATTTCAATAGAAAGAATGCATTGGGAAGTGTTAAAGTGGATTCTCAAGTCTTGAAAGGTATCTCAAATTCAATCTTCTGTTTCAGAACTTCAGGCTTGGGGTTACATGGGCTATATAGATGCTATCATCTAGGATAAGTATATACTTTGGGTGGTACAATAGGTAACTGTGTGCTTAAGCTGTAGAAAAAAAGTTGCTCGTTCTACTACTGAGGCAAAGTATTGGAGGAGTGTATTGCATTGTCAAAGTCAAAGTGCTACACTTAGAAAATAATCATATTTATGATGTTGGGTTAAATAAAACTTATACAGGTTCGTTATCACTTGATCAGATCGATTTTTGAAGATAAAATCTTGATACTTGAAAAGATTCAAGGGAGTTAGAATTCGACTGACATGTTTACAAAGTCTGTTTCAATCGATAAAATGAAGTTTTGTGTAACTTTAGTTGGACTTCTCTTTCGAGGATTGAGGAGTGGTTTTGCCCTTACAGAGGAGCCATTCATGGTTAATTAGCTCCAAGTGTGAGATTATTAAATTATGTAGCCTACTTATTACACTGTGTGGAGCAAGTAAAAGGAGAGATGGGTTAGAGATGATTGGACGTACAATTTTCTCTTGTAAACTTTTTCTCATCATAGTGGATAATTGTAGTGGTGGAAGAGGACGTAAACTTTTTTTTTGCGAATTGTAGCTTTCGTTGAAATAGAATTAGAATTTCTAATTCTCAACAACTTTAGGCTGGAATCAATATTAGTGCATAGCATGAATTACACGTGTACAAGAAGGACACATGTATAGCTTGAGGCTGGACTCTCAACAGCTTGCTCCTAGTTAATGTATAGTATCAAGAAAATTGCATGCAAATTTATTAGTATCAGAAGAAATAAAGTTTATTTGAAATTTCATGAATTACATGTATCTGATTAAGTGGTCAAATTATCAATGATGATACATTATATGCGAAATTGAGTCAATATCTGTTGTGCAAGAAGAATAATAAAAATTGCTATCCATGTGCATGAAACTATTATAAGTGAAATGTGTATATCAATATGTCTCAAGTCTGTACAATGGTAGTTTATAAAACAATGCCATGTGAATTAAATGTTGGGGGCTTGACTTGACTTATAATCTACTTATCTGATCTACATAAGTTAAATGCCATTTTATTAAATAGTGTAGACCATGAAATCCTATTTCATTAATTATACATGATTATAAATTGTATAAAATGTAGAAATACATTAAGTATGAGAATGTATTGTTATAAATTAACGATTTAATTAGAGATCTCTTTTCGTCATTTCACGCTAATTTTATAGATTGTGTTTTTTTTTAATCACAAGTGTATGATATAGTAACAAGTAGTAAATCTTTCCCACATAAACTATTATTCAATTCTCAATTTTCTTGTTTCTAACTTCTAATCGACAAAAACAAAATGTATTTCGTACATAATAAATGATTATCTAGATTATTCTAATTAACTAAATTTTAACTAAATCTGCATAATAATGGAATTAGGGTTTTAAGTATTAATGAAATATATTGCATACAATTTCATTTATTGATTACCTTTAATACTCTAATCAAGGTTATTTTACTTAATATTATGTTATGTCGAATAGTTTTAACATATTCAATTTACTACTCTCAAGTTCAAATTGATTCTATATAATTAAGTCAATTCGCCGTCTCCCTATGTGAATCCGAATAAGACTTAATTAAATACCTTAAATCTCTATGAATTCATGTAACAATCGCATTATCCATAAAAGTTATGTCTAATCTTTTATTCAAATTACCAGATTTTATTATGTGGTTTAAATCTTCAATTTCCCTCTCAATTGGCATATTCATATATCATCGAATTATTGGCCAAGTAATTCAAAGCATTAAATACCATAAGTAAAATCAACACATAAATTTGAGAACTAGAATCTTGAAAATTAAATTAGCCCTTATTTGTGCCCCATTTTTGTAAGAAAATGTATTTTGGAATAGTAATTTTTTGGAGAATGTGTGGTTGAAAACAAAGAAATTTTTTTTTATTTACTTGTAAAATTATTTTATGGAAGAATGTGTGGTTGAAAAAAAGTTTTTGAAAGAATGGAGGGCCAAACATAGGCTAAATGATCACAATAAACTACATTTTTCACCCTAACCAAAAGTTTAGGGCCCATTTGGTTTGTGTTTTAGTTTTCAGTTTACTTTCAATTTTCTATTTTGATGGTAAGTTTTATTTATTAGAATTTTATATTTTTATTTTTAGTTTTCAAAATTTTATTTAAACGATTGTTTTTTCATGTTTTGAGTGTTTTCAGAATTTTCGATGAAAACACTCAAAATGTAAAAAATGCAATTTGAGTTTTACATTATAAGTTTATCCATGTTTTCAAAAGTGCATTTTCAGAACTGCCGATCAAACACGTTTTCAGTGTTTTGCACAACTGAAAATTGAAAACAACTTGAAAACAGCAAACCAAACACACTACGCATGCTAATGGAAGAAAAAAAGAAACAATAATAGAATACATCATCGGGTTTTGAACTAAGATGAAGAGAATTCGAATAACCTTGCACTTGACTTTCTTCTTTCCCAAAACAAGTCTCAAGCCCATGTTCTTCAATTCTCGATCTTGATTTTCGTTTTTCATTTGTTTCTCTCTAATTCTCAAAATTGTGGACCCCCTTTTCTAACAAAGAAGAGGTCTTTATATAGTATCACGATTCATTTAGAAGTTTTCCACAAAAAAAATATATTCACGACATTTATCTCTAAAAAGGCTAAAAAAAAATTTTAAAATGAGAAGCTCGGCACTGCCGAACCAAACAGATGATGTTCATGATAGTAGGTCAATATATATATATATATATTGGCTTTCTTGCCTTCATTTTTTCAATAGTTCCATTTTGGTCTCCAATTTCCTCTTTTATTCAGTCCTTCACTTTGAACTCTTTATAATTTGCCCTCATCATTCCGAATTCATAACATTTTGATCCGAAGCAAGTTTCAAAAGTTTATGATTTAATTTTTAAACTTTCCAATAGTGATTCTTCCCTCCCAAACTCATGAATCTCCTCCAATTGCTTCAATACGTCTTTCAATTGATTGATTGCACTTGGGATGATCTTCAATTGTCCCGAATCAATCTCATGTTAACCTCAAAAACCATCACTTTTTGCACTAGTTGCACTCACATCCAATCTTCACCTACATATTACATAATTAAACTTAATTAGGTAGAAATCCGTTCACTTCGTCATAAGTTATTAAGGTTAAAAGCATGAATAAGCGTATCAAATACACACATCAAATGTCTCACAAACTTAAACTTTTTTTTCGTCCCGGGAAAGAATTGCAAACAACATTTCATATGCTAAATAGCCTATCATATTTTACCCTAGGTTATAAAACCACTTAGATAATTTACAAAATGCTTCTAAGGTCTGCTACCAAAACATAGTTTAACTTGTCCAGTGCTCGACCGATGTGTGTGTATTGTCAATTCAATCACATAATTCTTTGGGTTGGTCATATCTCGACCCTCAATGTTCTGTTATTTCTCTCTTCTACCGTAAGATACACACTTTCAAATTTATTTTTCAATGACTCACTCGAGGTATTCATTCTAAGGTTGATTTCAAAACAGTCTTTACATTTCCACTCAAGTTTGGTTGGGATTTCACCAATGAAAGTCTCTACCTCGATATGTGATGATTTTCCCTAAGTTTGAATGGGATAGTAGAGGACAAGCATTATTTGAGAGTTTTTAACAAACACATGGTGTACAAGTAAAAATATGAACTACAATCTACTTATTTTCATGCTATATCAACGATTCCCACCAAAACTATACACAAAAATCAAAACTTGTAACCCAATCTAAATCAACCTACAAATGTTTGAAAAATAAAAGTTTTTAATATATATAGGTTTAGCTATTGTTATCTTGATTATTTTAAAAAATATTTTATTAAAAGTTTTTATTATATATAGGTTTAACTTACGAATTCAAGATGAAGCAGGGTTCATATTGTAAAAGTTTTTGTTAGGGTTTTGTTTGAAGAATTGGAAAGGAGTTGCGGAAGATTATTATTATTATTATTATTATTATTATTATTATTATTATAAGAATGGGTCTTGGAAAGAATTAGCCCCTTGTTCACAATTCTGTGAAAAAAAAATTATATTTTTTAAAATGACGGATCAGACCATGTGTCGACCTTAGGTTGCAAACCCACAGTCTACACGCGGCAAACAAGGTGTAAAATTCACCATGGTTATAGTTGACCCGCGGTCAATTTTTTTGAAAGCTTGGAAAACTTGCAATACACAATCCTACATACTACATGCCATATAATTACTATAGAGCTAGAACTTTGCCTAGATCATTCTAAAATAGCTATATCAGCGGTGGACTTTACTATAGAGAAGTCCTCCACATAATGTTTGACTCGTTGTCCATTAATGTTAAAATCACCCTTTGTTGGATGATACAAGTCAACAATACAGTAGGGAAATACTTGAGTTATCGTGAAAGGTACTATCTTGACTTCAGCTTTCGTGTAAAAAGTTTCATTCTAAAGTTGTACAAGAGAACTTGATCACCAACTTTGAAAACTCACTAAATTTTCTTATCATGCAATTGCTTTCTTCTCTCTTTATAGATAGCGAAGTGGCATAGATGCTCTCTTCCTAATTTTTCCAGTTCATGTAATTATAATATTTTTATTTCCTTAGCCTTTTTTAATCTATATTCAATTGCTTCAGTTCCCAATAGGCTTTATGCTCAAATTCTACTCGTCAGTGGCACTCTTTCCCAAATACCAACCGACATAGAGACATCCAAATCGGTGCCTTGGAGATGTAGTACACCCATAATGCATCGTATAATGTTTTGGACCAATCTTTATGAGATACATTCACATTGAGTTCCAAGATTCTTTCCAACTGTCTATTCAAAGTCTCAACCTATCCACTTATTTGAGGGTGGTATGTCATGGCTGCTGATTGTAGAAGTGAGTTTCACCATCGCTTATAATAGCTCGAGGTGCTCCATATATTGTTGAATATGTATTTCTTTATAAATTCCACAACCATCTTTGCGTTATTGCTCGGCATGGATTTTGCTTCCGTCCATTTTAATATATGAGCAATGCCCTGAGTACAGGGCTTCTTCTTACCGAGGCCTTACAGGCCTCTCACATGTGGGGCGGACCCCACATGTATCAAAAAAAAAAAATTTCCCCGAACCCACCTGCTGTGTCTGGCCGGGCAGGGACCTGTGACCCTGTACTCCAATCACGGTCCTTTCATTTATAGAGGGGAAAAAAAAAGGATGTCTTGTTACTTTGTTTGTTTCGTTTTCTTCATCAAAATCCATCTGCGTGATATTTTAATTGATTTAGCTCTTAGCTGTGTACTTAGTTTCTACTTCTTGCTTAACCACTTTGGAGCTGATGAATTCGTGGCATTAGTCGATCCTTTAATATACAGTAGTTTGACCTATGTTCTCTCTTGTAAACCAAGAACACTTGGTTTGTCACAATTCTGAAATATGACCTATGTGATATTTGTTATTCCGCATGGTGATTTTTATGCTATTTTCTAAATTGTTCCATACTATTTGTTACTTCTGTTCAGCTCAAAAAACACTTGAACTATAATGTTAGCTCTTCCTCCTTTAATTGTCATTATTTCTTGTTATTCTTTAAAATTTCGTGGGCTTGATATATATCAGTTTGCCAATAATTTCAATTTTTTTGACTTTTCATCAAGATTAAACGAGATAGAATAACAAAACTTGTGGTACTTCCTCTGTACCCTCAATTCTCAATATCAACAAGTGGTTCGAGCCTTCGACTACTGGAGAATATATTCAGGTAACAGTTGTATGCATCTGGATTTACATTTTGTAGTTTGTCATTACTGTCAAAATCTTGATGCATGTGTCAATGTGTTAAATTAGGGAAGATGAATATCTTGTCAATATGCAGCACACTGTAATTCCTTCCTGGTACCAACGTGAAGGATATATCAAAGCCATGGCAGATTTGATTGAAAAGGAGTTGAGAAACTTTGAGAGCCCTAAGGAGGTAATCCCTATCGCACACATACATAAAATTTCATAGAAGTAGATTTTATTCTGTTGTATAATGAACAACTTGTTATGGAATTTCATTTCGCTCATATAGTAGATTAAGATGCTGCCAAGTACATGATATTTGTTCCAATTGTTTGCCAATTTCCTTCATTTTGGTCAACCATATTTGTAATTGTTGTACTATTTTTCGAGTGAATGAAGTATATTCCAATTATTTAATTGGAAGTGACCTAAATCCTGAGCATGTGCCAAATTTTCCCATAACTACTACAGAAGACCAGTTCTCTTATTTGAACGCAGTTGTACTATCTAGTGATTGATTCTGTAACTGATTAAATGGGCTTGATTTCTTCTGTAGGAAAGATGTAAATGGCTTGAACAAGCCGTATTACTTTATAGTCGGGAATTATAAGCCAACTTCCCTGGGACTTGATATATTTTGATCTAATTGGAATCAGAAGGGAATTTCTCGGATTTGTTTATGTATGACAGATATTTTTATGGCCTTTTATTCTTTATAATCCCAAATCAAGATTTGTACATTACAGAGACTTTTTTCATGTTCTATTTGTTTTTACAGGTGATGATTTTTTTTAGTGCTCATGGGGTACCACTAGCGTATGTGGAGGAAGCTGGTGATCCATATAAAGCTGAGATGGAGGAATGTGTGGATTTGATCATGGAAGAACTGGAAAAGAGAAGGAAAAACAATGGATATACTCTTGCATATCAGGTAAAATACTCTACTGCTAAAATACTGTAATTCTACTCAGTCCTTGTTTGAACCCCATTATTTGGCAAATAATGCATTTTTGAATAGTAGATTGATAGAGAATGTGTGGTTAAAAAATAAGGAAATTTTTGGGTTTGCGTGTAATATTATTTTATTGAAGAATGCGTTGTTGAAAAGAAGAGAAGGAAAAATGTATTTTTGAATTAATGGGGATCAAACAAGGGCTCAATGTATTCCTATGGAAGTATCTCTGGAAAGAAAAACTTCAAAGAGCACCGAAAACAGCCCATTATGTTTATTGCCATATGACAACAATATAAGTTTTATTCCCAGAAAATCTAAGGAGGCACTTCTCCACTTTATTCGATCCATCACTAAGTGTAGTGAAATATCCAATGAAATCAATATATGTATTCTTGAACATATTTGCATAATTCTATTCTTAAATATGTAATTTTAGCATTTAGGAATGTTGATGAACATGTTCTTTAACATATATATATAGTACTCCTAATCTCTTGGTTCTCCTAATCAGTTGGTCTTATATCCTCTAAGGAACAGGTTGGCAAATAACAATTATCATTTTTTTCTTTTTTTTGGTCAAAGGGCTAAATACAACAGCAAACAAATAATTATTCTTAACCCAGTGAATTTGGAACTGGCTAGGGAGTCATTTTGGTCCAATCTGATTGGTTTATTGCTACCTTTGTTAGAGGACCCAAAGCCACTAGATCCTTCATAATCACAAGTCATGTTAGTTTTTTCTTGCCTCCTAGAATGCTGTTATCAAATGGAGCTTCTCTAGGTTTATGCAAAACATGTCCCAACTTCATAAGCCGTCTTTCCCTTTATTTATCCTTAATCAATGCTACTTCCACGCATTTGCGTTTATCATAATCTTAACTTATCCATCTTAATATTACCATACATTCATTTTGGGACACAATGTTAATTTTAGAACATTTTGTTGTTAATTGTCCAATTCTCAATGCAACAAAGCATTGTAGGTCTAATAACTATTTTGTAGAATTGACCCTTTTACCTTATAGGGATCTTCCCCTTCACACAAATTTTCGATATCACTTTTCCTTTCATCCAACTTGTTTTAGTCCTATGCATATATCATTAATTCCTCCTTTCTGGTTAATAATCGAATCCAGATACCTAAAACCGTCACTTCTTAGGGACAAGCCAATCCTCCGTAGTTAGTTTGTGAATATCCTTGTGTCCAACATGGGATTTCATGCAGTTACAGTTAGATAGAGGTGAAGTTATGCAGGATGTGATGGTCCATGAGGCAGTGGTTTATCATTGCCTTGTGATCTCAGAATGGGTGTTGCACATTCATTTGAAGTTTTAACAAGTGCATTATGGAAACTTGAGTATTGGACAGATAAAGCAGAGTCTAAGCCCCACAATGATAATTATGGACCAATTTTGACAGGCATAATTTCACTACTGTACTTTATCTCAGGTTGCTTTGAAAGCGTAAAGTAGTTTTAGATGGATCCATGATGTGCACCGGTATCTCACAAGTGGATCATGAATAAAAAGATCACCACACTTTACTAGCATCGACTGATGATACTAAGCGCTTGTTTGTTCCCCATTTTCTAGTACTCATTTTTCCACAAATTAATTTTCAACCACACATTTCATGGTACTTATAACTTTATCAACTTTTCAACCACACATTTTATCAACTTTTATCAAAATCTACTAAAAATTTGATTTTTAGCTAAACTAAGCAGGGGCTAGATGAAATGGTAACCTTTTAAATAGTTAACATCATATAAGAACGAATTTTATCATTCAACTCTTCCATATTATTTCTCAACACAGTTCTGAAGGGAATTTTTTGTATTTCGCATACTTCATTGGGAAGTTTACAGCTATTTATACATAAAGAAGTTTAGAGAATCAGTAAACAAATTTCGTGCATAATAGGATACTACCAAAAGTTGACCTACGTTGGTCGTGTTGAAACTCGTTCAGATTCCTAAATAACATGATGCGCTAAATTAACTTGTCATAAGATTATGAAGTATGAACATAAAAACAGACACAATACGACATGGACACATTGATGTGACTCTTTGGTGAAAGACGAAAACATGTTGGGGACAAATCAATTAAATGATATAAAATTGTACATTTAGTTTTTATATATTTACTTTTCTTATTTTTTTAATTTTCTAATTTGTTGGTTGGTTTTCTTCTGATTCAGAGTAGGGTCGGACCAGTGGAATGGTTGAAGCCCTATACAGATGAGACAATTATTGAGCTTGGACGTAAAGGAGTTAAGAGTCTTTTAGCTGTCCCAATTAGGTAGATGAGAATGTTCACCTAATCAGTTTGAATTTGACGTTTGAAATTGTCATTGTTCTGAACATTTTCTGTCTCTCTTATTTATTTATTTAATTATTTTTTGGGGGGTGGGGGTGGGGGCAGGGTGCGAAGTTTGCATGTATCTGCATGTCATTTTTAAATTGTGAACTTATATTCTTTATCTTGGTTTTCATCACAGTTTTGTAAGTGAACATATTGAAACATTGGAGGAAATAGATGTTGAATACAAGGAGTTGGCTCTAAAATCTGGTATAGAGAAATGGGGACGCGTTCCTGCACTTGGTTGTGAACCCACTTTCATTTCAGATTTGGCTGATGCAGTGATTGAAAGTCTTCCGTATGTTGGAGCAATGGCTGTCTCAAATCTCGAAGCTCGACAGGTGAACCATGACTTCCGAACTTCTAATGTGAAATATGATTTTTAAATCGTCTAATTGTGAGATGAAATATACAGTAATTACCACATGCATGAATGAAGTGAACTCAAGAGACATTGTTTGCATGTGAAAGTTAGGACTCAACTGGAGTCTAGTTAAATAAAACCAGAAAATGATCATTATTTAAGTTGTAATGGTGATTTGAAAAAACTATAGTTTGAAAGATCACGTGTTTAAAAAAGTTCATATACAAGTAGAAGAAGATTCATGAAGCCAACCCCATATAAATATGGGATAATGCTTACTGAATTGAGTGTGTACTATGTACGTTCTTTCTTTATGTTTGACGAAGAAATGACTTAATGCTTGGTTTCGTCCAACTGCTTGCGCAGTCACACAAATGGATGGGATTTAGGTCTTTTTTGTTTTTTTTTGCCTTTTTTCCTGATAAATATAGTGTGCAACGGAAATAGTATATTGTTAAGATGGTTTATATAACACCAGTCTTGCCATCGGTTCTGCTGTGTTGAATAATGTAGTTAACTACACACCAGTACCTGCACTTTTCCCTGTTAACTACACAAACTATGAATTACCTGTTCTTATTACTTGGCATACTTCTCCTACTAATAATGCTGACCCTTGCATTTTTAAGTATTACAATTTTGTTACTCCTCACTTTGTTTAAGCATTTAATTAGATAGTATGAATAAAAAGTAATATTACGGTAAAATATCAGTTGAATGACGAATTTGTATGTTGAAGTTTTGTTAAGTGGCCAACTAATGGGCGTAGAAACCAGCAACCTTGTTATACTTGACGTTAAGCATTCATCTATGGTTTAAGTTAGCAAGGACTTAGTTTTGCAGATAGGGTCATTTACTGTTCTATATTTCCTATTATATTCTCCTTTTTTTCCTAGGGGGAGAAGGAAAGTTGTGCTGTAGTTCTTGGCTAAATTACTTGCAAACTAGTGAAGGGTTATTGATATGGGGGGACTGGGAGGGCTCTACTTTTTGCTTACAAAATGAGTTATCTTTTCTCATATGTCTTCCTGTAACCTAGCACAACTACAGAAACTACCACGTCTTCATTTTTCACAAAATAATTACTGAACTAACTCTAAGGGAGAGAGTTTACTGTTTTGAGTTTTCACATTTTGCTTTACCATTATGTTTAAATATAATTGGCACTTTGCTTGTTCTCTGCAGTCTTTAGTTCCACTTGGCAGCGTTGAAGAATTACTAGCAGCATATGATTCACAGCGTAGAGAGCTACCACCTCCAGTGACAGTTTGGGAGTGGGGTTGGACAAAAAGTGCTGAAACTTGGAATGGAAGAGCTGCTATGTTGGCCGTCCTTGTTCTGCTGGTGCTGGAAGTGACCACTGGAAAAGGTTTTCTGCATCAGTGGGGTATATTGCCCTTATTTCCATGACAAAAGCTTTTCAATTCGCTCCCTCCCTCGCGCCCTCTTATCTTCTGAAAACAAGTGCACAATAGTTCAGCATGCACCGTGAAACTGGCGGAAAATTAAAGATAAATGGAATTTTAATATAGACATGGACTGGTCAGATTCTGAGAACAAGACCTGTACATCAGCTAACACATTGCCTTGTATATCATTTCATCCCAAGCTTCAGCTGCATTCATCCTGCAGATCCAATACAGCTCGGCCTATAATACTTGGTTTGAATCACGTAAAAAAAGGAAAAAGAGAGGGTGGGAGAAGAGTAGGAAATGGAAAAACTAGAAGGTATGTAATATTATCTAGAAAATCTAAAATAGCTCAAAATTCGAAGAAAATTTGGCTTCTTGCATCTAAGATCAATTTTTCCCATTCTTCCAATTCTCTGTTCGTTTCAAATTTTGTTATTCGATGTTACATGAATCTGCTATGAGAAAAAGCAACAAATGGTGTCTCTTTATCTGCATTTTTGTTGTCATTTAGATATTCCTCCAGTACTTGTATTTTGCTGAAAAGGTGTAGTCCTGGCCACTGTCTTTGAGGTGCAAGATATGGACACTCCATTTTTTACTTTATTGTCCTGTTCTCACTTTTTAGTTCTACTTACCTGTCTATTTCATAGTCTCTTTGTGATCCCGGTTCCGATTTTCGGAATTTCCTTTCTTTACAGCTAATATCTGTAATATGCTGCAAATGCAACTATTTCAAATGTTGTTAGCATTATTTTCTAACAAATATCAATTTAAACACAATGATTTGAAAGAACAAATGCAACCAAATAATTACTCTCTATTAGGAAAAATACAAAAAGGACATTAAAAATACTGTTTGAATTGTATAAATAAAATAATAGAAGGAAACATTACAATAAATAAAGTAACAATAAAATTAGAGGAAATAGTTGTTGAGATAGTAGCGGTATTGAAAGGAATCGAGGCATGTGTTGCACACCATTTTCTTAATAGATTCACCCTTGTTGTGGTGAAAGATGACTGATGACGTCTGTCTCTTAGAATATAACGATTAAAAGTAGTTGATTAACATCTCGTCATTACTTTGGGCGAACTAAGAATGCTCATAATTCTATTACCAAGCTAGAGCAAAGAATTAAACTTTTGAAACAAAGAGGAGAGAAACCTTGAGTGAAAAAAGAACTCTCAAATTTTTTTGGTGTGAAGAATAAGGAAGAGAATACCTCCTTATATAGTACTAGGATGATGGAGGTTTCAAATTTTTAGTTAATTTTGTATTTAACACAAATAATGTTACAATATACATGAATGAATTTGAAATTGATTATGGAATTGAACCAATTCAAATACAAATTAACTAGACTTGAAACCTATTAATTCTTGTTACAATTTCATTCAACTTAAATATATTATATTCCAACAATTCCTGACATGAATGAAATTAACAACAATAACAAACAGACTTGGTGATAGTATTCAATGGTCAAAACCTGCATAGGATAAGTAAGTGTTACCCTTTGAATCTTCCCTTGTGTAAGTATGTTTACTTTACTAACTGATTAGTAAACATGATGTTCTTGAACTATTCTGCCATTTGTGTAAACGATAACACACTCTACACGAGCTTCTTTCTAACACAACTCAATTCTCATAGTTATGTTCGTTTTGGCCATGAACATTTTTTTAGTTCTTTGAGAGTTTTTAAGAATTGAGCCACACACAATTCCCTTAGAAGCGGCTCCACTTCTCTCTCACATAGGTGATTTCTTATTACAAGTAACACGCATTACTTCACTCGATCTTCGAAACATAAGAATCATTAAAAGACTATTGCTTATCCTTCATCCTTAGGGGCATCACTATTGTATCACAAGAATGGACATGAGATTATATCCCCCAGAGTGATTCAATTAAGTTTTTACCAATTAGGTTGTCCATTTGAACCTAGATCTTGGGATCTCCAATCAATTGGTTGGGTTTCCTTTGTATTAACTCATTCATTCATGGGTTTAAGTCCCAATCCTTTCGATAATTTTTCAACTAACTCTTTATTTAACCCTTTGATTAACGGATCCGCAATGTTATCTTTTGACCTTACATAGTCAATTGAGATAACTCCAGTTGAGAGTAGTT
>CAIGRT010206404.1:0-10289 GCA_903798405.1 Fraxinus platypoda | reverse complement strand
CTCTACAAGAGAAACAGAGAGATTACAGATTTGGGGAAATTCTCTCAGGTCTTCGCATGGGGTTTGGCGAAATGATTGGTTGTTTGTCTTTGATCTTGTTTGATTGTGGTTTGTGAATTGTTAATTGGGGTTTGTGAATTGTTAATGGCAGTGTTGGGTGAACCCATTACGAGCACCACCATACCCCTCCTGAATGTTCTTGCCTTCGGAAAACGATCCATCATCAGTACACTAATAATTATCAGCAATGGGCGACTATCAGCAAACTTGTCTCCAGATTCCTTCGATGCTGTTGGGTTGGGTAATGCTTGCATAAATGAAACAGGATATCATGCCGGAAACCAGGTTGCAAACATCGTCTGCTTCTTCAACATCCCAAACCTGGAAGCCATAACCGTAGCCGAGCAAGAGAACTTTCTTTNTCGTCTGCTTCTTCAACATCCCAAACCTGGAAGCCATAACCGTAGCCGAGCAAGAGAACTTTCTTTGTGATGCCTCCCTCGAGTTCTAAAATCCTGGTTTCCATCTACAGAATTCTGATTTGCAATTGGAGTTCTTCTATCTAAGCTCCAGTTGGGGAAGACGGATTGTGGGAAGAAAGCTTGTTCAGTTGGGTTGGGTCTGTGTGTTTGGGCTTTGGGGATGGGTTGTGGATAAATGGGCTTTGATTTTCTGATATGGGCTAGGAGAATAGAAGGTGTTTAATAGGTAGGTTGATATGAATGGGGTTCAAGAGAATTGTTGGGTTGGGTCTGTGTGTTTGGGGATGAGTTGTGGATTTATCCATTTTGAAATTTTTTTTTATTGATTAAATTTTTTTTGATTGAACGCATTATGGCGCTTATTCTTCGTATTGACACGCTTAAACTTGTAATTCTTGATTCTCGGCCTCAACGCATCGCAACGCATTACGCATTTTAGAACATTGTCCATTAGACACGTCATCAAAATCGTCAAATTTTACAAGCTGATTTTAGTCTGTGATGGATTGGATCCCAATTTGCAAAGTCGAGTGACTAACGAGGGGATTTTTAAGTTCAATGATCCCGTAAGAACCTTTGACAAAGTTCAATGACCATTTAGGGAATTAACTGGCAAAACTAACCCTCATGCACATTTGATAATATACACGCATGTACAAGTCACTGGTCATATGTAGTCGGCAGTCAATATTCGGAAGAGTCAAAAATTATATTTTTTTTATACAAATACGATTAGTATTTTAACTTATTAACTGTTTGATGGTTATCCTAAAAATGTAGTGAATCATTTAGAGTAATTAAAAATAAATAAACTGGGATTTCAAACTTGGGTACTGTTTCAAACTTGATAATTGAAAATTTGTCATTGTAATTTCAAAAATGAACAAACTGGGATTTCCGACAAGTTCTTATTATATTAGGTGCGTGATTGGCTAAATCTTAAAAAATTTCTTGTAACTAAATCTTATAATTTTCTATTGGTAAATTATAATTAATAAATTATTTGTTTTAAGCGTAACTCAAATCTTACATTTACTATCAAAATAAACAAATTTTGCTTATAAGTAAAGAAAAGTAATTTATCGATACATGTAACTTAAAAACAAAAGTTGTTTATTTAATGTTAACCAAACATGGTATAGGTCAGGCTCCAAAAGTCCAAAAACCTGCGCTCGTCTCTTTTTAAAATATCTACATAATATTTGAAAAACTATACTCATGCTAATACTCCAAAGATGTTGTCAAATCTGGGTTCTATATTCTTGTGGAAATTAATTAAATTATGATCTTTCAAGTGAATTTATTCCAATGAACCAACGCAATTGTTGATAGAAAGTTGAAGATACGGGCCACCAACCCATCACACATATGGTATGGAGTTTTGAGTTGAAAATATATTATTGAAATTATAAAACTTACTTGAATTATCAATTAGAGTTTTTGACGGAAATCGTACCAGTGAAATTAAAACAACAATTAAGTTATTTGTATAACTCTAGTTGACAATCGTTGTCGACGATCTTTGTGTTATCAAAATTCGAGTCGTTGATTTAAAAACTATTTTTAAAGTAGATGAATATAATGATGTCAAGTGTCGAGTTGTCAATCAAAGTTATCAGCTAAAGTTGTACAAGTAGCTCGATTCTTAAAAAAAATTACGTGCTTTATTGTTCTCTTGAAGTTTCAATATATTTTATTTTTTTTGCAAAATTAGAGAAATTGCGTATTTTATTTTCACATGTGGAGTTTGAGTTTCAACTTTACTATTTAAGTTAAAAAAATTGACTTTGAGTTGCAACTTTACTATTTAAGTTAGAAAATAAAATGTGCGTCTCATTATACATGCGGAGCTTTGAGATGAAATTAGATTGGGGAAGTTAAAGAAGTTAGGTATTATGTTATTATATATGACTAGTTTGGTAACACTGACGGTGTTGGTATATTGTGAACTTTAAACAAGAAAATAGTGCTTAGCTTTAAACTTCTCCATGGTTCAATTTTATGCCAAATAGTCCCCACTAAGTGTTTAAATTAAATGAAACGATCAAATCATCTTCTTTCTCTGATTCTCTCCTTCCCCCAACTCTAACGGGCACCTAACATTGCAATCATCACTCATCCATAGTTTAAAATCTCACCATTGATCGAGTTAAGATTCGAGTTCAACATAGCAAATAGCATAACGTTATTTTAAAGGCGATATCACTTGTAATGTACTGTAATCTATTATATCTAGCAGTGAAGACAAAAAAGAAAATAATTGGAGACTCAAGGACTTAATTTATTAAATGTTGAGGACCGCTACCGTAATTTCCAAAAGTTTAAAGATTAATTTGAAGAAATTTTGATTAATAAAATTAAACAAATTAAGGGGTATAGAGATATAAGAAAAAGGCCATTAAGACGAATACCACGCGGTAAGTGTGGCCCCAATACTAGCTCTACCCATCTATAAATATGCTTCCTAAACCCTCGCTTCAACGCTCATCCCCATCCATCATAAACACAACAACCACAACCACCGTTAACGCCGTCGCCTCCGCCACCCTCAGGAGCCGACTCCACTCTCCCTCGCCCTTCTCGCCTGGGAGATTAAAACTATATTAATTAATATCAATGGATGTTCGTCGGAGACAAACCAAGATGGGTCAGTCTGTCAAAACTGCCGCCGGCGAACCACCCATGAAACCCCACAACCACCCTCCCACAGCCTCCGATGCCCTTCCTCTCCCTCTTTATCTCACCAATGGACTCTTCTTTACCATGTTTTTCTCCGTCATGTACTTCCTTCTCACAAGGTGGCGTGAAAAGATCCGTAACTCCACTCCTCTCCACGTTGTTACGTTATCCGAGTTAGCCGCCTTGGTTTCTCTGTTGGCCTCTATCATTTACCTCATAGGATTTTTCGGCATAGACTTTGTTCAGTCCGTCATTTACAGATCAAACGAGGATGCATGGGATGTAGAAGAGGAAGAAGATGAGAAATTCATTATCGAGGAAGACAGTCGCATGGGGACATCCCCGGCCACCACTCTCGGCTGTGCCGTTCCGGTTGTCCCTATTGTCCCAGCGCAACCCACCAAGGTGCCGGTGACTGAAAAGCCTGCACCTATAATTACTCCACAATCATCAGAGGAGGATGAACAGATTGTAAAATCTGTAGTGGAAGGGAAGACTCCATCATACTCGTTGGAATCAAAGCTTGGAGACTGCAAAAGGGCAGCTTCCATTCGTAGAGAGGCATTGCAGAGAATTACAGGGAAGTCACTAGAGGGTTTGCCTCTTGAGGGTTTCGACTACGAGTCGATTCTCGGGCAGTGCTGCGAGATGCCAGTGGGGTACGTTCAGATTCCGGTGGGGATAGTTGGGCCTTTATTCCTTAACGGTACGGAGTACATGGTGCCAATGGCCACGACGGAGGGGTGTTTGGTGGCCAGTACCAATAGGGGCTGCAAGGCCATCTATGCATCAGGCGGCGCCACCGGCACTTTGTTCAAAGATGGGATGACTAGAGCTCCGGTGGTGAGGTTCGAAACCGCCAAGAGGGCCGCGGAGTTGAAGTTTTACTTGGAGAATCCATTGAATCATGAGACTCTCTCTGTTGTCTTCAACAAGTGAGTATTTTCTTCCACTCCATCATCTTGTTTATTTGTTATTTACAGTAAATTCTTCGAATAAATACTATTGATTATGCGTTTTATCAGTATAGATATCCTTCCATTATTAATTTTGCCTAGGTCGCCACGCAACAATTGCATGCACTCTGATTCGATCAGAATAACCAATCCATTGACATGATACTCATGTTCGACAATTTTTATGTTGTCGGATACTATGACCGAATTATATTTGAACTATTTTAGGCTCATAACATATTCTTTTCTTGTTTATACCACAGAAATCTCTTTTTCTTGTCATTTTCCCTATTAATTTATGTTCTTTGTTAGAGACTTTTGATGCTTGGTAGCGTTGTGATTGGTGAGAGTATAACGTTCAAAAGTCCAAAAAGAACGAATAATTCTATTGAGGTTATAACTTCGGTTTAGGTAGCGCTAGATGATAAATTAAATGAATGATAAAACTAAATGACTTATTTAATTTTACATATCATTTAATGTCATGTTAACGTTATTTAAACTATGGTTGTAACTCAAATAGCATTAGTCAAAAAGACAAGTGATAAGAATGTGCTTTGCATTCTTACTTTCTGACTTTGACTTGTATTTAATGCTTCCATGAATGTAACCATTATTTCGGTGGGGTTGGTGAGATCACTTCGAAATAATGTTCAAAGGGACAGTTATGAGAATTTGCTTTCCTTTTCACTTGAGACTTTGACTTATTTTTTTAGCTGTTCATACACGAGTCAATGTAAGTTCTTTTCAAAATATGTTCACACGACAATTTCTTTTCTTGACCTTAATATTGTCGTGTACGTATCATATATTTTTTAGGCACCCGTATTTCTTTTGTATGTACTACATAAGTAGCATGTCGTTAAAATTAATGTTTATTTTAATTGTGGAACGTACAGATCAAGCAGATTTGCCAGGCTACAAGGTATTCAATGTGCAATAGCAGGGAAGAATCTGTACATTAGATTCACCTGCAGCACTGGTGATGCAATGGGGATGAACATGGTTTCCAAGGGAGTGCAAAATGTTCTTGATTATCTTGGGAATGATTTTCCTGATATGGATGTTATTGGCATATCTGGTATAAACCACATCTCACCTTCACTCATTTATTTCCTGTAATATTTAATTATCTAATACGCGTTGGATGAACGAGTAGAGCCCCTTTTTTACTGTACAATTCATTTTTTCCAGTATTGAGATGTGCATTAAACGAATACTTAAATTTTCGCAGGAAACTTTTGCTCTGACAAAAAGCCAGCAGCAGTGAACTGGATCGAAGGGCGTGGCAAGTCAGTCGTTTGCGAGGCAATTATCAAGGAAGAGATTGTAACAAAGGTTTTGAAGACCAGTGTTGCTGCATTAGTAGAGCTCAATATGCTTAAAAACCTTACTGGTTCAGCCATTGCTGGAGCTCTTGGTGGGTTCAACGCACATGCTAGCAACATTGTATCTGCAGTATTCTTAGCAACCGGGCAGGATCCGGCACAAAATATCGAGAGCTCTCACTGCATCACTATGATGGAGGCGGTAAACGGTGGAAAAGACCTTCATGTTTCTGTTACCATGCCCTCCATTGAGGTAACCAAATTTCATCATATTAATTAGACCATACAAAGTTAGAAATCTGATACAATATAGTCTGGATTTTGGGTCCCCACTAAATTTTGCGATATTAATCAGGTGGGCACAGTTGGAGGTGGAACTCAACTTGCATCTCAATCAGCTTGCTTGAACTTGCTAGGAGTAAAGGGTGCAAGCAAAGAGGCTGCAGGGGCAAACGCAAGGCTATTGGCAACAATTGTAGCTGGTTCTGTTCTTGCTGGGGAACTATCTTTAATGTCTGCTATTGCAGCTGGACAACTTGTAAAGAGTCACATGAAATACAATAGATCTAGCAAGGATGTTACCAAAATTTCCTCGTAAGGGAAGGCCCACAATTAGATCAATGTAAAACAATGTATTCCCAAAAATCAAACATAAATTGTGTAAAACAATGCAAGTCGAATAAGTTCTAGATAGTGAGTGTCGAAATTAAGGAATAAAAAAGAAGGCAAAGCGGGCCAGAACGGAGGAGAAGCAAGGACAAGTAACAAGCCAAGAAAATGAAGAGAAATTTAGTTTCTTGTGCTCCATGGATCATTGCCAACCATCACCATAACCAATGGTAACATTTGGGTGCCCTTTGTTTTCTGCAACCCTTTACATTTGTAATGTGTTATTAGTTTGTACCCTTTGTATCTACAATATATATATATATATATAATATCTTTACTCACAATGATAAATGTATCGATTTGTTCAAAGCAACACTGAATTTGTAATCCAAACTCAAATTATTGTCTGAAAGTCTGATTTTAGGGTATCAAAGTTTCCATAAATGACTACTTTGAATAGTTACTGTTGACCCCGAAAAACGTGAAGCTTACGTGGACAACAGATGTCAGGTTCACTCACGCCAACTCAAGCAAATTTCGGCACGTTTTGACTGAAGTACGGATAAGAAATGGGATGAACTTGAACACGAGAGATGCTTCACGGTGTGAGGCAAAAGTGTTCAAGCACCGACGGGTAGAACAAAGATGATTGCGCTAACAACAATCACCAATTGAATACCAAAGTAAACCAATAAAAAGAACAAACTCATGCATATGGAAAAGGCTAGATGATATGTATATAATTTGCATGATCACTTGTATTATTAAGGATCAAGGATTCGAGAGTCTAAAGTTCAAGAATCCAACCATTTTCAGTTACAAGGATGGCCTATTTATAGTGCTTAGGCCGACTTGGTGTCCATTGGATCAAAATCACGTGACCTCATCTCCTTGACCGAGGCTTCACATCACTATCTATTATACAATAAATACCTTAACAATGGGTCAGCCGCCCTATATAATAGGCTGACACACCTGACATTCTTATTACAAACATTACATAGATCATTTCTAAAGATTATCTAAGGATCTTGCAAGAGACAGCTTCAGGTGAATTAAGGGTCTCGAAGGATGGTTATCCGCGTAAAGAGCTTCGGCTTCTTCCATCTTTTATACAGCACTTCGGATTAGTGGACTTCAGGTAGTGCTTCGGCTTAAGAGTTACAATCATTCATATGATTTCTTCACTTTTGACCATTGGGTCTTTGTTGATTTTTTTGCTTATGTGATTTGCTACGTGGCAATTTGACTTGAGTCTCGGTGGCGAGGCGTAACAATAGTTCCCCAAGTTTAGGCATGATTATTTATGTAATGCATGGACTTGTATATATATAGCTATATAAAAATTTGTTAGGGGATGATTTTTACCATATCACAATAGTCTTCCAAGTCTAAGTATAAACATTTATGTTATAGTTAGAATTTACATGCACCTGACTTGTGCGAAATACCTACTAGTGTTATCCGAAGTTACATACTTCGAGATATTTCTCTTTCCGGAACAATTCTAAAGAGTGTCAGCGAAGCGAATTAAATTCAAGGTTGTATCGTCCGAAGTGCCTTTGCACATTCGAAGCCTTATCCGAACTGGTTGATGAGAAGTGGCTCTGACCCTTGTTAAGTCATCACTTTGCTAATTACGAGGAGCCTGATTTTAAAACAGTTGGGGGACACGAGGAGCTCTGAATTATTGTGCCCAAATGATTTGCTGTCTTTGCACGTTTTCAAGAAAAAGCAGCTAAAGCGGTTCAACTTCCCATGCATGCCACCGTCCCACATTTAATGGGCAATGATAGCTGTCGTGCACGTCTTGCGAAGTTCGACGCATGAGAACGCATGAGGCAGGGGCTCTGATTTGGACCGTAGAAGACGAAGCGGCTGACGTATTGAGTGGTTCAAATTAAAACTTGAAATGAACAGTAAGATGTTCCGGATTGACATCCAACAGCTGGGATTGCAAGCCTCTGCCTATAAAAGGCGAATATCCATGGCAAAAAATCACTTTGTATTTTACGCATTCATCACTCAAATTCTTCAAAACTCCAAGTTTTTTTCTTCTTTCTTCTTGCATTGGTAACTTTTGGTGGTTTTTCCTTCAACATTCTTCAGTTAAACTCGTAAGTGTCTTTCTCTTTTTTAACTTAAGAATCTAAATCAATGGCACTTTCCAATTCCGCTACGGGGGGACGTAGATATTAGTGAAGTAGCTGCTGAAATGGGGGTTGAAATCACTAGCGCGGCAGACCTGGTCAAAGTGTGTTGCCTTCTGTGGCGGATAGGAAGGTCCTACTTTACCTCTAGCTCATTCTTGCCTTTTACGCCCATTTTTAGGCAGAGGGATCTGAGGCGCTTCATCATCAATAGGTTCGACTCGTCTTTCAAACTGAAGAGGCTCCTGTTGCCTATTTCTAAGCACAAAAGAAGGTCGAGCCTGCCTATTTCTAGGCGCCCCTAGGCTCAGCCTATCGAAGACGCTTACAAACCTATGAGGCAGGTCCTCTGGTTCATAATTCGAGGGAAAATTGAACGGAGCCTCATTAGGTCGTTTGGAGGTGTAATTGGTGGACGTATCAACTTCAACCTCCATTTCCTATGGGGCTTCCATCCTTGTGTGATATTGGTATCTAGCCATTTGGCTTTAAACTTCCTCTTCTTCGTGGTAGCGCCTTTGTGAAGGGGCATGGAATACGCTCCCGAGAATTGCATGCGGAGGAACTGGGTGTCCTCCTTGGCCCCGCATGCTCATCAGCATTTCATGCATGACCATGTTCTACTGAGTAATGCTCCTCATATTGGTGGCCATTGTGGCCACTTTCCTAGTAAGTCTTGTTGCTACCCTTCCCCCGCCCCGGGCCCCCGCCTATACTGTTGGTGTGGTCAATGGTAAGAGGCCGGGATGGCAAACAAGGGGTCCCCTTCAGGGCATTCCTTCGTCCTCCGAGGTGCATTTTCTTCACTGCTTGAACTCATGTCAGTAAGCTCTTTTTTGACTAAACATTCCTTTTTCAAGGATCAAACTGATTCTGAATCAAACGATTTCTCTTCGGTTTTTCTAACGGTTCTTTCTTCAAGAACACCCTTTTTCAACGGTTAGAAAATTCCTTTCAATTTACTTCTTGCTGGCTTTTCCCATGGGATTTTCGTGGTTAAAATGTATGGCTTCCCATAGACGGCGTCAATCTGTTGACCCCAAAAAATGTGATGCTTACGTGGACAACAAATGCCGGGCCCACTCACGCCTTCTCAAGCAAATTTCGGCACATTTTGAACAGAACTCCGGTAAGGAAGGTAGATGAACGTGAATGCTGGAGATGCTCACGGCGTGAGACAAAAGTGTTCGAGCACCGACGGATGGAACGAAGATGATTGCGCTAACAACAATCATCGATAGAATACTAAAGTAAACCCATAAAAGATCAAATAATGTATATGGAGAAAAACTAGATGATATGTATAGAATTTTGCAAGATTGTTTTTATTATCAAGGGTTCAAGAGTCTAAACTCCAAAAATCCAACCCTTTTTCAGTTATAAAGAGGTTCTATTTATAGTGTTTTGGCCGACATAGTGTCCGTTGGATCAGAACCACATGGTCTCATCTCTTTGACTGAGGCTTCACTCACTGTCTATCATACAATAAATATATTAACAATTGATCAGCCGCCCTATACAATAGGCTGACACACCTGACATTCTTGGTTACAAACGTTACATCAATCATTTCTAAAAATTACCTAAGGATCTTGTAATAGACAACTTCAGCTTCATGAGCTTCAGGTGAATTAGGGGCCTCGGAGGAAGGCTCTCCTCATGAAGAGCTTTATCTTCTTGCATCTTTTATACAGTGCTTCAGATTAAGCACTTCAGCCGTTTAGACAGTGCTTCGGCTTAAGAGTTTCAGCCATTCATATGATGTCTTCACTTTTGACAATTGGGTCTTTGTTGACTTTTCTACCCACGTGGTTTGCTACGTGTCACTTTGACTTGAGCCTCGGAGGCCAGGCTTAACACAAATCTTACCATATCCAGAGTAATTACTACATGAGACATTTGACAAAACGAATATTCATTTTTAAAGAAAATGTCTAATACAATCTGCCTTTGACTCAAGAAGAAAAAAAGATTTTAAGTAGAAAAATTTACGATCAACGCAACATTTGGAAGCCATTAATCGTTCTTAGGTAAGTTTGTCTAGTATTGTAATTTTGGACAAAAGATTAGTTAGCCCGAGCTCCA
>CAIGRT010206391.1:0-10337 GCA_903798405.1 Fraxinus platypoda | reverse complement strand
AACTATCAAACCCACGACGAATTGATTTAGAACCCAAGATAGCCAAAGTAAATCAAGTTTGGATTGATTCGAAAATTAACGAATCAAAATAACCAACGATTCAATAACGAACGTCGACCCTTTTGATGGAATTAATGAAGAATCAAACTCGGAAGATTGACCGCCACAAGAAATTACTCTTGATAAGTTCACAATTGTCCAACGAAGAACAAGATTTAGAAGCAATAATTGCCTTTCAAATTAATCTCTCAATAATGTTGTGTCCTTTTGCAATAATGAAGAAGAAAACTATTTATACTAGCCCTAGAATACTTGGTAAAACGTCCAAAATATTCCCAAAAATCATAGAGTTATGGTAAGAATATAATTCTAAACAAATAAGGAAATTCGCCACAAATCGCTCCAGTTTTGCTCTATGTAGGATAGTTGAGCGCCGCTCCACTAAGCTTTTCACTGAAATAAGTAATCGGCCTCTTATCCTGCATCAAAACTGCTCAAATGCCTATACCTGATGCATCACATTCAATCTCGAAAGCTTTGTCAAAGTTAGGTAATGCCAAAACCGGTGCTTCACATAACCCATCCTTAATAGTATTGAATGCATGCTCTTGTTCGCTTTCCCATTGAAAACCCACACTCTTTTTAACAATTTCCGTGAGTGGTGTAATGATAGTGTTGAAATCTTTAACAAATCGCCTATAAAAGCTAGCCAATCCATGAAAACTTCTCACCTCAGTTATAGTCTTAGGTGTTGGCCACTCCTTAATGGCTTTTATCTTTTCCTCATCCATTTCTACCCCGTTAGCACTAACTACAAATCCTATGAACACAACCCTATCCATGCAAAATGTACACTTCTTGAAGTTAGCATACAGTTGTTCTCTCCTTAACATCACAAGCACACATCTTAAATGTTCCATATGTTCATTGAGGTTCTTGCTATAGATTAGAATATCGTCAAAGTATACCACAACGAACTTACCTATAAAAGCACGCAAAACATGGTTCATTAAACGCATAAAAGTGCTCGGTGCATTTGTAAGTCCAAACGGCATGACTAGCCATTCTTACAAGCCATATTTAGTTTTAAATGCAGTTTTCCATTCATCTCCTTCTCTCATGCGAATTTGATGGTAGCCACTCTTAAGGTCAATTTTACTAAATATGCATGCACCAAATAATTCATCCAACATATCATTTAACATAGGAATAGGGTGACGATACTTTACCGTTATGTTATTGATGGCCCTGCAATCCACGCACATCCTCCAAGATCCATCATTCTTTGGTACTAGTAGCACGGGCACGGCACACGGACTCATGCTCTCCCTCACATGTCCCTTGCTCATCAGCTCCTCCACTTGCCTTTGAAGTTTCTTTGTTTCCTCGGGATTACTTCGGTAAGCCGGTCGGTTTGGAATGATGCGCCGGTACAAAGTCAATCTGGTGTTCAATGCCTCGAATGGGCGGTAGCTCATGAGGCACATCCTCCGGAAATATATCATCAAATTCCTGCAATAAAGAAATAGCCAAATTAGGGAGGGACGTGTTAGCTTCCTCAAGATTGAGGTATGACTCCTTGTACACCAAGAGAATCATTTGTTGCCTTCCCACAAGTGCCATTTTCAATTCACTCCCTCTCACAAAGAAATTCGCTTTCGGCTTTTCTCTCCTCTCTAAAGACCCCTCTTCTTTTCTCTCATGTGGCACCTCTCGTTTTTTTTCTCTCTTAGCCACCTCACTATTTTCTCTCTTGTTTGTCATCTCACCATTTTCTCTTTTGCTCTCTTGCCTGACCTTTTCTTTTCTTTCCTTTCCTCTAACTCTTTCTTTTTTCATCCTCATTTTTCAATTTGATTTGGTCCTCATACACCTGTATCGGTGTTAACGGTGCAAGTGTAATAGGCTTCCCTTCCTTGACAAAGTTGTACCTATTTTTATACCCATCATGAATCACTTTTCTATCATATTGCCACGGCCTTCCCAACAAGATATGACCCGCATGCATAGGTACTACATCACNGTGTTAACGGTGCAAGTGTAATAGGCTTCCCTTCCTTGACAAAGTTGTACCTATTTTTATACCCATCATGAATCACTTTTCTATCATATTGCCACGGCCTTCCCAACAAGATATGACCCGCATGCATAGGTACTACATCACATAACACTTCGTCCCTATAACTCCCAATTGAAAAATTTATGAACACCCTCTTATTCACCTTGACTTCCCCACATTCATTTAACCATTGCAACTTATAGGGTTTGGGGTGTTTAAGCATCATTAATCCTAACTTCTCCACAAGATTAGTGCTAACTACATTTGTACAACTCCCACCGTCAATGATTAAGCTACATACCTTTTTTATTGATGTAGCACCGTGTATGGAAAATATTTTCTCGTTGTAGCTCTAAGTCATCGGCCCTTTGAGAGCTCGCCTCGTGACCAGCAACTCGCCCACAACATATTCCACTCGGTCTTCATCACTAGGTTCCTCCAATTCGGGCATGTCTTCATAATCACTTTCACTTGCACTCTCCACTTCTCCATTTTCCCACAAGATCATTACTCTTTTATTTGGACATTGAGAAGCAATGTGCCCGGTTCCCAAACACCTAAAACATTTGATGTCTCGGTTCCTTGACGGTTGTGCTTCTATTCTCTTGTTAGCACTTCCTTCGTTTACCTTTGGCAATTCAGTTTTAACCTTAGGAGCAGCCCCATCTATCTTGTTGTTGTCCCACCTCGGTTTCAGCGTTAGATTAGAACCCGAAGCACTCGAAGAATACCTTGCTGTCCCCTTTTTTCTTCAATTGCCTCTCTACCTTCATAGCCATTTGTAGCATGTCTTCCAACTCCACATAGTGTTGCAATTCAACCACATTAGCCACTTCCCTATTTAACCCATTCAAAAAGCGAGCCATGGTGGCCTCCCGATCCTCATGCACATCTGCCCTAATCATCAACAACTCCATCTCCTTGTGATAATCCTCCACACTCTTCGTTCCTTGGTAGAGGCTCTGTAGTTTTTGATGAAGCTCTTGATAATAGTGGTTAGGTACAAATCTCTTCCTCAAGATAGTCTTCAAGTCCTCCCATGTGTTGATAGGTCTTTCCCTATTTCTCCTTCTAGACGTCACCACTTGATCCCACCAAGTGATAGCATATTCAGTGAATTCAAGGACTGCTATCTTCACCTTCTTTTCTCCCGAATAATTGTGGCAGTCGAAAATTAATTCAACCTTCTTTTCCCACTCCAAATATGCCTCCGGATCACTCCTTCCCTTAAATGGCGGAATGGACATTTTGATGTTGCCCATGTTTCCATCTACTTCATCTCCAACCAAGTTTCTACCCCTTCGTTCTCACTCCTTCCCTTAAATGGCGGAATGGACATTTTGATGTTGCCCATGTTTCCATCTACGTCATCTCCACCCAAGTTTCTACCCCTTCGTTCAAATCTAGCTCCTCTATTCCTCATCCTACCGATTTCAACATCCATTATCGCCTCCTCATTCATTTCACTCCCATATTCAAGTTCACCCCAATTTTCCGGCCTATCTTCCCGTCGACCCTGCCTTCTTGCATGTGGGACTCCCCTACGCAAATTGGCAAGCTCTGTATCCTGCCTATGCAACCTATCCTTTACATCTTCAAACAACCGTTCAAACCTACGAATCATCTCATTCGACATGTTAGCCTTATTGTTGTGGTTCTGCCCTATTGTTGCTGCTTCTTTATCAGACATCCTAAAAGAAATCTAATTTTTTGCCTCACAAAGATTCTCTCGTGTATCACTCAAATTTGGCTTTTTTCCCTCTATTGATCTCTCCACTCTGCCTTTTTCCACTCAAGCTTCCACCCAAGCACTTCGAAGGACAAAATAGAACTCAACCAGGAATTATTCTCGTAGAATTCAAACCAGGATTTGAGTGAGATTTTGAATTTTTAAAGACTCGAAGCAAGAACTGAATTGAATAATTTGGAATGTGTATTTGTCTTCAAGAAGTGGTTCTTGAAGTGAATCAATAGAAATAATGGAATTGCCAAGAATTTCCAAGACCAATAACAATAATAATAATTTTTTTTTCGAATTTTTTTTTTTTGAATCGGAAATTCAACTACAAATCCGGCAAATAAAACGAAAGTTGACTTGGACACAAAATGAGCCAAAAAAACCCTTTTGAAATTTTGACGGAAGACAAACGGATCAAAGACTCAAGAATATGAAGAACGCGAAGAACAATGGAATTAATTGAAAACAAGACTCAAATGCAGAATTTAAGGGATAAAACCTTGATTTTGTTGGAGCCAAGCTCTGATACCAAATGATGCGGACCCCGATAGCGTTGAACTATCAAACCCACGACGAATTGATTTAGAACCCAAGATAGCCAAAGCAAATCAAGTTTGGATTGATTCGAAAATTAACGAATCAAAATAACCAACGATTCAATAACGAACGTCGACCCTTTTGATGGAATTAATGAAGAATCAAACCCGGAAGATTGAACGCCACAAGAGATTACTCTTGATAAGTTCACAATTGTCCAACGAAGAACAATAATTTAGAAGCAATAGTTGCCTTTCAAATTAATCTCTCAATAATGTTGTGTCCTTTTGCAATAATGAAGAAGAAAACTATTTATACTAGCCCTAGAATACTTGGTAAAACGTCCAAAATATTCCCAAAAATCATAGAGTTATGGTAAGAATATAATTCTAAACAAATAAGGAAATTCGCCACAAATCGCTCCAGTTTTGCTCTATGCGGTCTCATAGGTATACTCTATGCGATCGCATAGAGTCTTCAGTTTGCCCCCTTCAAGTAACGGTAAATCACCATGCGACCGCATAGTGATAATCACCATGCAGTCGCATAGTGATAAATTCCAGCATCTTCTTCCTCAGCTTCAATCAAGTTGCTCTAATTCGTTTCGACCCCCGAGCTCTTCATGAAAGTTGTTCCTTTAGCCGTCAAGATCATCATTTCATCCACCATAGCTTGCGCCAATAATCCCATCGCCTCTTTAACAAGCTTTGTTCTCGAACGTGTCATTGGTCCACCTTCGACCATCAACAGATCTTTCCCGGGACTCGACTTTGGCTCGATCATGCTCATATCTAAGGTGCAGTAACCTGTAGTAGACCTATCATCCATCGATCCTACCCAATCCGCTTCTGTGAAGATCTCAATTTCTTTTCTTTCACCCCTTTTGAAGAATAATCCTTTTCCAGGTAAGCCCTTGAGATATTTGAGTATCTTGTAGACGGCTTCTAGGTGACTTTCTTTTGGAGAATGCATATGCTGGCTTGCTAGACTGGCTGCAAATGCTATGTCTGGTCTAGTATGAGACAAGTAGATCAATTTTCCAACCAGTTTTTGACATCTATCAATTTCTACTGGATTGCCTTCATCTTCAGTTTTCTTTCCTACGTCCATAGGAGTATCATTTGGTTTGCATCCTAGCATACCAGTCTCGGTGAGCAGATCAAGGACATATTTTCGTTGTGATCTACTGATGCCTCGTCTCGACCTAGCAATTTCCATTCCTAGGAAGTATCGCATTTGTCCCAGATGCTTTACTTCAAATTCAGTGGTAAGGCTCTTCTTTAATCTTTCCATCTCTACTATATTCTCCTGTTAAAATAATGTCATCAACATATACGATTAGAATCGTTTTAGTGCCGTCATCAAATAGTTGAAGGAACATAGTGTGATCTGATTGTCCTTGACGATATCCTTGGTTTTTTAACACTTTAGCAAATATGTCAAACCATGCTCTCGGTGACTGCTTGAGCCCATATAAAGACTTTGCATACCCGTTTTTCTTCATTTTCTTTGAAAAAACCTGGTGGTAATGTCATGTACACTTCTTCCTCCAATTCCCCGTTTAAGAATGCATTCTTAATATCCAGTTGCTGAAGTTGCCAATCCAAGTTTGCTACTAGTGATATAAGGACTCGAGCTGTATTTAACTTTGCTACTGGTGCAAATGTTTCTGTGTAATCGATGACATATGTTTGTGTGTTGCCTTTTGCAACCAATCGAGCTTTATGCCGTTCTATCGTCCCATCAGCATTGTATTTCAAATTGAAGACCCATTTGCATCCAATGGGTTTCTTTCCTTTCGGTAGGTCCATTACAACCCAAGTATCATTTTTCTCCAACACTCTCATTTCTTCCAATACTGCTTCTCTCCACTGTGGAATCTCCAGGGCTTCCTGAACAGTTCTTGGAATGGATGTATTGTCTAGGTTAGTGGTAAATGCACGATAACTTGTAGATAAAGTGTTGTAGGACATGAATTTAGAAATAGGGTGTAGAGTACATGACCTTGTTTGTTTTCTGAGAGCAATGGGTAAGTTAGATTCAGATATTTCTACTTTTTGGGGTTTTGGAGCTACCATCAGTTCGGACTCTCTTGGTGCTTCAGAAGTGAGATTCTCCATGTACTTTGATTTCGGCTTTCTTGAGTAAACTAGTATCTTCTTGTCATGTTGTTTTTCTGCATCTCCCCCTGTATTCGAGTTTCCCTCTGTCAATGGCAGAGTAGGTGGGATAGGTTCAGAAGAGAAGAGACTGAGATCCACGAAACGATCTGCATGTAAGGTCTCCCCCTGAAGAGAGGTGTTTCCGAAGTATGGAGTGTTTTCGAAGAAGGTGACGTCAAGACTAACAAAGATTTTTTTAGTGACAGGGTCATAACATCTGTACCCCTTTTGTGTTGGAGAGTATCCAATCAGAACACATTTAATGGCCCGGGGTTCAAGTTTACTCCTGTGGTGAGAGTGAACGTGAAGAAATGCGGTGCACCCAAACACTCGTAGGTTTAGATTTGAAGTGAGACGAGAGGTTGGGAAATGTTTTTGAAACTGTTGAAGAGGTGTTTTGAAATTTAGAACATGACTGGGCATTCGGTTGATGAGATAGGTGGATGTAAGAATAGCATCTCCCTAGAATAATGTAGGCATTTTTATGGTAAACATTAGAGCTCGGGCAACTTCGAGGAGATGTTTATTTTTACGTTCGACAATCCCATTTTGTTGGAGAGTGTCGACACTGGAACTTTGATGAATTATCCCATGTGTTCGGAGAAAGTCTCCTAGGATGTGATTGAAGTATTCAGTGCCATTATCCGTACGTAAAATTTGAATTTGCGTTTGGAATTGTGTTTGAATCATCGAGTGGAAGTTAATAAACGTGGTACGGACATCGGACTTGTCTTTTAATAGGTAGACCCAACAGACTCGAGTGTGATCGTCGATAAAGGTGACAAACCATTTTGTGTGAGTACGGTTTTGGACTCGGGAGGGACCCCAAACATCGCTGTGAATCATGGTGAACGGTTTTGATGGTTTATTTATAGATTTGTGGAAAGATGTACGCGGATGTTTTGCAAGTTCACATACTTCACATTGAAAATTGACTGAGCTCTTATTCAAGAAAATGGAAGGGAGTACACGTTTCATATATTGAATGTTAGGGTGTCCCATTCTAAAGTGTCATAACATAATTTCACTATCTCTAAGGGAAGATGCAGAATCACAGATGTTAACTTGACACTGTTTACTCACGTCAGACTTATCAAAATAATAGAGTCCTTCACTTTCCTTAGCACTGCCAATCGTCTTCCCTGATGATAGGTCCTGAAAGACACAATGAGATGAGAAAAATTTAGCTGAGCAATTTGAAGTTTCCGTTAACTGACTTATAGATAGTAAGTTGCACGACAAATTTGGGACATGAAGAACTGATTTTAAAGTTATAGAGTCGGAAATTTTAATACTCCCTTTTTCCGGCTACAGACGATAGGGACCCATCAGCAATTTTAACTTTGAGATTATGTAGAATATGAAGACAATAGGTTATGGGAGTTCGTCATGTGATCAGAGGCTCCAGAGTCAATGATCCAGGGTGTACTAGACTTTGTGGTGGATGTTAGAGCTCTTAAGAAATTACCTCTATGAGCTAGTGAACTTGATGGATTGGTTGTGGAGTTTTGACTAGATGATTGGAGGCTCGAAAACAATTTATAGAGTTGTTCCATCTGCTTAGAATTGAACGCACAACTGGATTCCTTGGATTTTTTCGTTTGATAATCAACAGACGCCCAGTATCCACGATTTTTATTGTTTTGCCTCGGTTTTCAATCGCTCGGTTTTCCATGTTTATCCCAACATGTGTCTTCTTTATGTCCCGATTTTCGACAGTATTCACACCAAAGTCGACCCCTTTGTGGTTTTATACCCGACCCAGTTGCTGCCCCTTTAGAATATAGGCCAGTCATTCCAGACCCATTACTGAAATTATTTGGCTCATTTTTAAAATCAGTTCCAATAGGCAAATTAGGAGGCCCGGAGGCCCGTTATTGGAGGGCCCAATTCCTTTAGAAATAAGGCCAGAGACTTCAACATTTGGAGGCCCAAATCCACTGGACTCATTCAACATCACATTCCTCCGGCTCTCTTCACACCTCACCTCTGCGAACACCTCTCGCGGCGAGGGAAGGGGACGCCGGCCAAGAATTCGCCCACGGACGTCGTCGAGATCGCGGTGGAGCCCTGCCAAAAACTCATACACACATTCGTTTTCTAGCTTCTTTTTGTACTGAACACTGTCTTCAGCGCACTTCCACTCTTCTTCAGAACTTAGATCAAGTTTTTGCCACAGCCCACTCATCTCAAGGTAGTAATCAGTCACCTCCCGTTCACCTTGTTTCGTTTGCCACAGTTTTGATTTGATTTCGAAGATTTTGGAGGAGTTCTCAGAGTCCGAATACATCTCCTTTACGGCTTCCCAGACTTCTTTCGCGGTTGGAAGAAACAAGTATGCCTTTCCGATGGCGGGTTGCATGGAATTCACCAGCCAAGCAGTCACTATCGAGTTTTCTGATTTCCACTTCTGGAGAAGGGCAGAATTGGTTGACGAGGGCATCTTGGTGTCGCCAGTCAGGTACCCTAGTTTGCCATTTCCATCCACAATAAGTTTAATAGATTGAGCCCACTCACGAAAATTTTTCCCATTCAATTTTTCTACCGTGAATTGGAAAGATGAATTTTCAATTCCTCCTGTATTCATGGCGGAGGTTGCTTCCGGTTCACTGTTGGTTGATTCGGAGGTTATTGAACCTCTGTTATTTTCGGCTGTGTTGAAATCCCGTGTATTATGGGATATTATTGTATAATTGATTATGTACCTTATTTAGATTAGGAAATTTTCCTTTTTCCTTAGATTAGAAATTACTATATATTGAACTCATTAGATTGTAACAATTAAGCGTGAATAAAATAAATCGTTCATCTTTTCTCTTGTCGTTTCTATCAATATGGTATCAGAGCCAGGTTGATTCTAAACTCAGCATGACAGAAACAGAAACGGTCGGCAAAGGCACGATGGGAAGACTCTCGGTTGAAAAAACCTACCTCTTAGCCGGAGCCAATTCACAAAACAAGCAGCCTGAAAATCAGAACACTGTTGGAATCATCACCTCCGGCCACCACCGTAATCGGAGTATCCCGCCGGTCAATTACCCAACCCTAGGCGACTCCAACAAGTTCCTCAATTCACTCCAAACAACGATTCACGATTCTGGAGTAACTATAGAAGACCATCCAGTCGCGAAAGGTGCGCAAAGAGGCCCGTACCGTGTAACTTCCGGCCTCAACCAGTCGACCCATGGTCGCGGACCAAATGGGTTAAACCCCTCTCCATCTGGCGCACACTACCCAACCATGGGTTAGGTCCAAGTTCAACAGGTTAGCAACGTTGGAAATCCACAGAGGAGCGAAGTAGAGAAGAATGGAAGAAATGGGCTGTCTGGTGGAGTATTGGCCTGTTTAACTAATAAATCAACTGGGCCCAATAAAACAAATGGGCCACCTGGTGTCTTGGCCTGTTTTGTAAATGATTCTGGGGCTAATAATTCTAGGTCTGCTAATGAATCTGGTTCACTAAAAACAATATATGGGTCCAAATTCATTGAGCCCAATGGGTCAGCCCATGTATTCATTCCTAGCCCATCAAATTCCTTGGCCCACAAAGATGGCTTTCTAAAGGCCCTAAACACTTCCGCTAAATCCAAAGTTCCCTGGATAATTGATTCTGGTGCGTCAGATCACATGACGGACGCCTACCACCTGTTTACCACATATTCACCATGTGCTGGCAACCTCAAAGTCAAAATTGCAGATGGCTCACTTTCACCTGTTGCAGGAAAAGGGAGTATTCGAATTTCCAATTTGATAACACTTGAATCTGTTCTACATGTCCCAAAATTGTCTTGCAATTTGTTGTCCATTAGTCAATTAACGAAAAAATCCAATTGTTCTGCTA